>PVIU01000901.1:0-112475 GCA_004026605.1 Ondatra zibethicus | reverse complement strand
TGTGGAGTTAGTATTTCTCTGTATCAGTGGAGGTTTATATTTGCCAAGCTGTATTTTGATACCTAACAATGTATTGACTACTGGGTGCTGTTAATGAGTTGCTATTCTTTTCATGGCCTGGTATCAGTTGCTTTTATCAATGAGCCCCAGAGACAATTGTGTGTTGTCAAGACCACATTGCAGGTTTTAATTTTCAAACTGAACAGTGAAGACATTGTGTACAGCCATGTACCCACCAACGAACATGGACATTTTGGTACAGGAGAAAGATGTGTGAACATCGGTCTTTTTAGGGATCTTGATATCCAGGTACCTGACTCTAGCATGTCACTATCATGGCCTGAAAAGCACCTTGTTGGTTGGAGACCCACAGGGAGAAATGATATCTGTGAGCTACAGGGAAGGTTTATAGATTTCTTATCTAGTTCCATCATGGTCCAGAAAAGATCTGTGGCCTCAGCTCCTCCTGTCTCACTAGTCATTGACTTGGCCAAAGTGTTGATGTAAGAGTTACCCCTGTCCATATATTGGAGAAGCTTTCAGAATCTCAACCATGTACCTTGAAGCAAATCACCATCCCTCTATCATTCCTTCTGATGGTTTCTGAGACCATCCCAGCTACCCAAGGACACAGCCCATGAGCGTTGTTCACAGGTCTGTTCCTGTAGATCCTTGTTTTGAACATCAGCAGCCACATCTGGCTGTAGACCCTAGAATGCAATCTCAGACTGAGGAAAGATTGGCAGGAGGTCTAGTCCTATCAGAACCAAGGTGAAAAATAAAACTACAGATACTCGATCTTCCAAACACAGATTCCAATGCATGGAACACAACCAGTACTCCATCCTAAGGAAATAGAGACATGAACTCAGAAAAATATTTTTTGATGAAGCTCAGTGAACCACAAAAAGATAAGTGAAGTGGGTCTCAAAAAAAAAAACCCCCCGAACAAAACCAAGTTTGATAAAGAAAAAAATTATAGGAGTATTCATTGTAGATTCAAATGTTTAAAGGCATGGTAATAGACCACAGACTGAAATATCTCATCATTTGAGATGCTCATGGGTGAAACAGCTCACAACATGCCGTGGAGATTTCCAGAAACCTGGATTTCAGTTCTGTGTCTGTTAAGGCTATGTTCTCAGTTGTTCTGGGAAGCATGCCATTGAGTTATTTAATAATCAATGGACAAATAGCACAGGTGGACTTACACCATATAAAGTGGCCACAGCATAACTGAATCCTGAACACAGAACATTGACTTGGATCTCATTGTCCTTGTCTGTATGTCACTCGACTGACAGAAATGTCATTCAGCAGAGCATGCCTATCCCATGGACCATTGCTACAATAGTGAGTTCTTACAGATCTAGCTAATGGAATTTTTGATGCAATTCCTACTCTGGTTTTCATTTTCAAATAAATTGAAGGTAAATATTACCTTTAACACCCAGCTTTAAATTTTTATCATATGAAAATGTGTACAACAAAGATTTTCCCTTCAGAGAAATGCCTTGCAATTTATCCTTCATATGATGGTGTTATGAAACAGGTTAATAGAGGGGTAAACAATGACATGGGCAACGCCGCACATATTTAAACTTCCCATACTCTCCACCAGCGATCCTGCATAGAACATTATACGGCCCATACTTAGGATTAATTCACAAAAACAGCTCGCTTAACATTCATAATAAAAGCTGTTTATAATCACCCTTTTACCCTCGCTTCTACACAGATCTCCTCCATAACAGTTCAGAGCTATCACTTTATCCTTAATTTTTAAAACTTTATCCCTAAATGGATTTTGATGCGAATACCAATAGACAGTACATACAAGCTGGGTTTGGTTTGTTTGTTGTTTTTCTCGCTATAACCCAGCCAGGCAGAGCTCGTCTATTTTGTATATTGACAAAATTAAGCAGAGCTAGACACGAATGTGGTAGGGTAGTCTTTAACCAGCATTGTTTCTTTGTGTAAGGGATGCAACTCTTCTCTGTGTAAGAGAGCTGACTGAGCAAGATAAAGAGAGAACGAGGGACTGACCTGACTAGGCCTGGGTGTGTGGGGACCTAGAAAGATGGAAAGCTCTCAGGAAGAACCTTCCATGCCACCTGCTCTGAGACCTTAACCAGAGTTGACCTGAGTCAGACTGTAGTCTACTCTCCAATATGAGAAGGCTAGAAGCCTGTGTCTTCTGGTTCCATGGCCTTGAGTGTTCTCAGACAGGCACTTTAAGGGAGATTAGGGTCACCTTAGGGATATAAGTTTAGGGTGCTAGAGATGGTACTAGTGTTTGGTGATGGGGGAGGTTAGTTGAGTCAAACAATTGGGGGAGTCTGAGTAAGGTTTAACCGAGGTGACCGAGGTGACCGTTCTTGATGATTCATAGGAGGTAACATTCTTGATTGCTGCTCACAAGTTGTCTCCTTCCTATGAGTGGTGTGCTGTGTCTGCCATCTCCTTGCTGTCTAAATTGCCGTCAGTTTAGCCTCTAGGAACGCAACACTGCAATAAACATCTGTATGTAGATTTTTCTTTTGTGAGAATTTCATTTGTATGCTGCAGGCTAAAGCCCCAGGGGTGTAGTTCCTAGAATGCCCGATAATGGTGATCTTCACTTAATGGCAATCATCACGCTTGCTACACAGCTGTATCATTCTACACTCCCACAGACAATGTGTGAGTGATCTTGTCCGCCTATGGTTTCATGCTGCCATTATTTTTCATGTATTTTAACCGTTCTGATAAATGTTCCATGATAAGTCTTTATAGACATCATTTACATTTCTCTAACGGGTACTGAAGTTATACTCTTTTCATGTGCGGGTTTGTTCATCTACCTCTCTTCCATGATGAAATGTCTTTTTATGCTTTTGATACATTTTCTGGTTGGATATTTTCCCTTTTTAATTCAGAGTTCAAGAATTCTTTACACATTTTGCATATACTCCATTTATATAGCAGCTTATCTTAGGAGCTCTTCAAAGATTTATTAAATTTATTATTTAATGCTTATGGTCAGGAGACAGGAGTGTTCTGAATAAACCATGCCTTTGATAAAAATATAGTGTATCAATTGCTGTACCCGTGTGAACAGGGTAAGAGTGTGAGACGATCAGGGTTGCTGTTCTGCTTATTTGGAAATTTTTAGTCTGTTTATTTTCTCTTCTCACCTGCTTCCCGGTCTCTAAAACTTTAGGCCTGGGTATGTGGTTTTACTCTGATGTAGAAAAGGAACTGTGGGCAAGATTGCAAGTTGGGTTGTACTCCTCACATTGAGGTCTGTTTGTTAAAGATTTTGAAGATACATAAAATACAACTATAGGAATCATAGTATCTATAGTGTAAAAGCATTTGCATCTTAAGATCATAAAAAATAAGTCCAGTATGGTGGTGCACTTGAGACCCTGAGAGAAGACTGATGTGAGGTCAAGGCTAGTGTGAGCTATAGGATGTGAGTCTGCCTTTGCTTTCCCCAAAAGCTAATATAAAGTAGCAGTTAAATTTTCAAAATACCTAAATTTTGTTAATTTATAGCCTTCTTTCTTGTGAAGGTTAAACAATAGCAAGAGGGATGAACCCTGGCTAATTTACAAGTAAAATTTCACTTGAAAGAATTTGCTTGTTATAGAGGACTAAACCGACACTCCAGATTTCATGAATTTTGACCTTGATCTTACCTTTAGAATCCCATTATGACACTTTCCCAGGCTCTTATTTATATGCACCATACCTTTAAGACATTCTCAACTCTTCTTTCACTAATCCAGCTTCATTCTTATAATATTTCTCTATAACTTCCATCTGCCTTCCCAGGATTTGATTTGTTCTTCTGGGGCGAGCTCATTGAGTCAGCCACCACCAACTTTTTAGTATCCTTTAAATCTAAGTTTTTATAGTTGGCTGCAATTTATATAAAGTTTCTATTAGCTGATATGAGATTAGAGGGGAGCAGTTATTGAGATGCACAGCCCATGTGACTGCACTTACACAAAAGTCTGAAGTCGTTATTTCCCAGAATGGACAATCTGTCTGACTGTATTCAATTTGGTTTACCTTCTGGCCACACAGCACTAAATATCAAATATTATGAATCCCTAGGCATCTGGTAAGATATTCCTATAAAAGAACACTGCCTCTGATCCTTCTTCTCGCTAACAGATTCTAAAATTTATAGAGAAGAGGGAGGTGATAAAAGAAGCAACTCTGTGATTTGCAGAGACAGGGAAGTTAATGGGGAAAGACATCCATTGTAGGTCCCTTGTACAGCATCCAGCAGAGTAGCATGCAGATACAATGCTGGGCAAAAGGCCACTTGTTGGCCATGTTTCTTATCTTTTTCCACCTGAAATTTGCTATTGATTGATTCATGGCTGGTCAGAGAAATATGTATAAAACAATAGCTGCAGGGTGTAAGTGGTAATGAAGTATGGATATTTATAATCTCAGCATAGAATTTCTGTGCTTTAATTCAAGCACAGAAATGAACGGGCATGTTTCTGATAAATCCTTTTGAAAGGGAGCAACAAGAATGTCCGATGAGGTCTCCTTTCTGAAATCTAGCATATAAGCAGGTTCATGAGTTAACTAAGACATGGCTGCATTGACACACATGGAGTTCTTTGAACTGAAAACTGGTAGTGTGGTTGCTTTTTATTGAAGCTCTCAAACTTTCAAGGCTGTCAACTTGCTTCTGTATTCGGTCTTCTAAATTTGTGTTTTGTGTTTATATGTATATGTATATATATAACATACTTAACCCTTTCACAAATATGTGGTTGCCATTTAGATACCAGAATGCATCTCAAAGGTAGGACACCACACCCAATCTCATCACACTGTAGTTTGTTAAGCATAGTTTCAATGTGGAATCTAAGACCACAAGCAAGCTCTTTCTGCATGCTGGCTTGGTTTAAGGTACCCATCAATCTTTAATTCTAAATAATCTTGTACCATGAAATAATGTGTAGCATCCTGTGCTGGCCTCTGGACATTATCACTGATTTCAGTCAATATTTCAGACTTTGAAATTTTTCTTCACATAAACTCATCACACAGTACAGACCCTTATTGAATGCCACTCTGCTTTTTACTGGATGGGAAGAGGTAATCTAATCTTGATAATAACATTGAATTATTTGCCAGTAAAAACCCATCCTAAGGATGTTAGGGAACCCTAGAGAGTCCAACCCATCATTTTAGAACCCTGGCTTAAAAGGACTTCTTTTAAAATTTTGTATCTGAGACATGACCTGTGAACATTCCAATGCTTACATGTGAAATATAGAATTGGTGCAGAGGGCAGTGAAACTTGGAATTACAGTTGCCTAGTGTAGTTCCCTCTCCATGGACTATTTTAAAAATCAATTGTAACAGAGTTAATTAGCATTATTTTAACTGTCTTTTCTGGGGGACTGATATAAAAGGAATAATCTCAGCATTGCATGAATGAAACCAAGAATTCAAAAAGCCTATTATTACTCTATTTCTATGTTTATTTAAAAGTAAAAATATTCAGTATTAATAAGATACTTATTCATTGTTCAGGCCATCACACATACTCTAAAATCAAATAAAGACTGACTTTTCTTTCTAAGATCCACCTGTTTGATGGGCTGCACAGGAATGGGGAAGCTGGTTTTCAAATATTTTGATTCATTTATTTTTATTTCTTAATGTCTATAATATAATAGAGTATTAGAATAATAACCTCTAACTGGAGTAAAAGGTGGACATGAAAGGAAAGATAAATCATTGCTAGATGACACCCGATGAATAGATGTCCAAAATCAAGGTTAGCTGGAAAAGAGAATAAACTTATGTTTTGTTCCCAGCACAGGGGTGAGCTGGAATCTTAGCAGAGAGGCAAATGCAGACTAGATGCTAGCAGGTAACTGAGAGCCTGATGAAGGCAAATACAAGCACTTTGCTAGATCTTCATGTTGATCATTCCTTATTATATCCCTATCAATGTATACAGTTACATCCCCTGTTTTACAAAGACTTCCAACCCCAGGTATTGATCATTGCTTTTCATCACTCTTTCAAGGAGAATCAGCCAATTAAACATTAAAGTTATTGGATGTCAACTATGCATGCACTTTGGTCAAGCTAGTCTATATGCTGAACTTGGCAACAGGCAACTATAAAATGAGTTAAAGATTTAGGAAAATTCTAGAAGATTTATTTCTCCCTAATTGCTCTTTTACTTCCAGAAGGTAACAAATTACCATTGTCATCTGGGTTTCCTGTGGAGAAGGAAGAAATTTTATTTAATTGCTTCTCCTTCTGTTCTTCTGTTTGGAGAAATCTGGTGACTAAAGATGATAAAGCATTCGATCAAACTTCTAAAGATGGAGAAAACTTTATTTCTTCTACTCTCTTAACCTGGCCTCCTGTGGGTAGGAAAAGTATTTTATTTAAAAAGACCCATTCTTCTAGCTGCCAATTATATTTACAAAAGGTGCCGGGGTTCTTGAAATAAAAGATTCCCAGTGGTACCCAGAATGACTCAGTAAAGCTCCCAAGTGGTACCTGGCAAGGATGATCCAGAATTGCTCTCTAACTTAACATTCTAGCAAGAATGAGTCAGCAGTGATCCCGTCCTTGGTACTTGCAAGAATAGGCCACTGATGCTCCCCAGATTGGTACCCAGCAGGGATAGGTTAGCAGTGTTTTTTGCCTTGACACCCTTGTAAAGATGAGGGAGAGGTACTCCCTACCTCTGGTTCATTAAAAAATGTCAAATAAGTTATTTACACAAGAAAAACAATGCATCTATAAAATCCCTATAGAAGCACTGATGGCCTGATGCCTCAATTGCCTGTAGGGAAATCCTGGAGATTCAGTACACTACACATCATTGCCCAGACACAATTTCACAATATGTGTTCTGGGACCATTACTGTTCAAGTGGCCTTCTGATAACAAAAGAATCCTCAGTAAAAACTAGTGGAAAATCTAAAGTCCTGTGTGCTGTATCACGAGATGCCCTGAAAAGTATCCCACCACAACAGACAGGAATATCAAATCATGAAGCCAGGTTATCAGATATTTATAGTTGAACTCCCCTTTATTTTATTTTATTTTTAAACGTTATTTTTTTCCTTTTCTTTCCATTCAAAATTTACACTTCCCCCACTTCTCCCATTCCCCTCCCACTCCCTCACTGACCCTCCCCTACCCCTACCCCCACCCCCGTGCTCCCAACTTTTGCCCAGCGATCTTGTTTGCTTCCAATTTCCAGGAGGATCTGTATATGCTTTTCTTTGGGTTCACCTTGCTTTTTGACTTCTCTAGGCTTGTGAACTATAGGCTTAATGTCCTTTGTTTATGGCTAGAGTCCACTAATGAGTGAGTACATACCATATTCATCTGTTTGGGTCTGGGTTATCTCACTAAGGATAGTGTTTTCTATTTCCACCCATTTGCATGCAAAATTCAAGATGTCATTGTTTTTTATCACTGAGTAGTACTCTAATGTGTATATATTCCACACTTTCTTGATCCATTCTTCCATTGAGGGGCACCTAGGTTGTTTCCAGGTTTTGGCTATTACAAATAATGCTGCTATGAACATAGTTGAACAAATGCTTTTGTAGTATGATTGGGCATCTCTTGGGTATATTCCCAAGAGTGGTATTGCTGGATCCTGAGGTAGGTTGATTCCCAATTTCCTAAGAAACCGCCACACTGATTTCCAAAGTGGTTGGATCAGTTGGCATTCCTACCAGCAATGGATGAGTGTTCCCCTTACTCCACATCCTCTCCAGCATAGGCTATCCTCGGTGTTTTTGATTTTAGCCATTCTGACAGGTATAAGATGGTATCTTAAGGTTGTTTTGATTTGCATTTCCCTGATCACTAAGGAAGTTGAACATTACCTTAAGTATCTTTTGGCCATTTGAACTTCTTCCGTTGAGAGTTCTCTGTTCAGATCATTACCCCATTTTTTAATTGGGGTATTTAGATTTTTAATGTCTAGTTTCTTGAGTTCTTTATATATTTTGGAGTTCAGACCTTTGTCTGATGTAGGGTTGGTGAAGATATTCTCCCTTTCAGTAGGATGCCCTTTTGTCTTAATGACTGTGTCCTTTGCTTTACAGAAGCTTCTCAGTTTCAGGAGGTCCCATTTATCCATTGTTGCTCTTATTGTCTGTGCCACTGGAGTTATACATAGGAAGTAGTCTCCTGTGCCCATGTATTGCAAGCTACTTCCCACTTTCTCTTCTATCAGGTTCAGTGTGGTTGGATTTATATTGAGGTCTTTAATCCATTTGGACTTGATGTGCATGATGATAGATAAGGATCTATTTTCATTCTTCTACAGGTTGACATCCAATTATGGCAGCACCATTTGTTAAAGATGCTTTCTTTCTTCCATTGTATAATTTTAGCTTCTTTGTCAATAGATCAGGAATATCAAATCATGAAGCCAGGTTATCAGATAAATAAATAAATAAATATATATATATATATATATTTCAACTATATTTATAGTTGAACTCCCTTTTATAATCATTTAAAATTTCAGTAGTCAATGTTCTCTGAAACAGAACGGAATAGTAGAAAAAGTGAACTTCTTTTTGAGACAGAGTCTTGCTTTGCAGTCTAGGTAGGTTGGCATTGAACTCACAGTGATCCACCTCCCTCCCAGGTCCTGGGATCAAAGGCATGTGCCACCATGCCCAGCTCACATGTTCCATTTTTTTTTTTACTAAATCTTCTGGAAACTTCATTACTACTTTAATGAAACCGTATTTCATGTTTTATGAAATATTTCCCCTTCAGAAAGACTTCAGAAAGCATTAATAGTGTATCACCCACATGCAAATGCTCTGTAAGTCCTGTACATGTCCCTCGGGATTGCAGTGTTTCAGAAACTAGTCTTTCAGCAATAGACAGGTCCACTGTTGTTTATAACACACATTTCTGTCTTCAGAGCAATGTTGGACACAGTTTTTTCAAGGTGATACCAATCTTGTTCTGAGTTATTTTCATAATATGTGTGTGAAGCCAAACTTCTGATTTGTACCTAGAAAATTCAGTAGTTTTATTGGAAGACGCAATGGTAAACACAATAAAAGAGTTCATATCTTCCCTGTAAAGATACTCATGGGTAGTTTCTGATGCCCACTGCATCTCTATCTACTTCAAAGACAGTGTTCAGAAATTGTATCTGAGCCAGAAAACTTAATACAGTACAAATATCATCTTAATTTTCAAGTAGAAACAGAGTATCTGAAGAAATAAGATTTCCATGGACAAAATCTATTTCTTCACAGAATGTTTTGTAACAGGAGGAGAAAGTGATAACAATTTCTGTGTAAATTCTGTACCTCATTTGTGTATAGATTCTCTCCATGGCCTTTCACACATATAAGACTTTCTGGATATCTTCATAGATTTGTGTAAAGTTTAAGAAACAACCTGAGAGTGGGTTGCTTTAAAGGTATATTGCAATTCCCATCGCTGTTCAAACAATTCTTTAAAAAAATTTTAGTTGGAGTAGAATTACATCCCTATTTCCATTTCCTTTCTTTACCCCAGTCTGTCCCAGCTAAACTTCTTCAAATTCCTCTCATGTCTGGTGGGTACTCTCTCAAGTTAATATTTTTTTCTTTGATAATAATTGTTATATATACTTATATGTGAAGTAGATTCAATAATATACCTTTTTATCTTGTCATATCTATATTCTCCCTTTTTCTTTTCAGAGTAGATTCAATAATCCTTTTTGTCCTATCATATCTTTATCCCAGTTTTTTTCTTTTTGATTTTTTTTTTGAGACAGGGTTTCTCAGTGGCCCGTTATGGAACTTGCTTTGTAGACCAGGCTGACCTTGACTCACAGAGATCCACCTACCTCTGCCTTCTGAGTGCCACCACCATCCAACCTTTTTTTCTTTTCAAAACAAGATCATATCTATAGTCTCTTATTTTTCTTTTCAAAACAATAACCTTGATTCCAATTTCCTATTTTTTAGCTTTTTTCCTGATCATTATCCATAACAACTTGTAACCAATACATTAAGCAAAGATAAGCATCCATAATCCAATTTTTTGAGGAAAGTGGTCATAGTTTTCTAGGCTACTTTCTGCTGATTGCGGGCACTGGTAATCTTATGGGGAGCCAAAGAAAATTTAGGATTAAGGTCAAGTCCTTACTGGAGTATTTTGTGAGACTGGATCATCTCTGTCAATAGTCGTGAGGATTTTCTAGATGTAGACCTCAGAGAAAATTGCAATGGAGGTACTCTGAAAAATTGGCTCATCTGGGCCATTTGTTTCCAGTGGGGATTTTTCAGGGGGTCTTCATCGATCAAACTGTTGTAAAAGTGAGCAGTCTGCTTTTCGTCCTGGCTGCCCAGCTAGCTTAACCCCTGAAATAATCACACAGAAACTGTATTCATTTAAACACTGCCTGGCCCATTAGTTCTAACCTCTTATTGGGTAACTCTTACATATTCATTTAACCCATCTCCATTAATGTATATCGCCACTTGACTGTGGTTTACCAGCATGAGTCTAACCAGCATCCATCTCAGATAGGAGAAACATGGCATCTGCCACACTGGCTGTCTTCCCAGCATTCAGTTCGATCTACTCCACCTATCTAAGTTCTGCCCTATCAAAAGGCCAAGGCAGTTTCTTTATTCAACCAATGAAAGCAACGCATAGACAGAAGAACCTCCTATGCCATTTCCCCTTTTTCTGTTTAAACAAAACGGAAGGCTTTAACTTTAACATAGTAAAATTACATATAACAAAACAGTTATCAATCAAGAATTACAGTTACAATATTTATATCTACTTTATCTTTTATCATAACTAAGGAAAACTATAAGTTCTTCAACTCCATCAAAGAATCCAGAAGGATATAATATTACCTAAGTAGACAGGAAGTGCATTGTAAGCAACTTCTGAAACTCTGTCTAGAAATGACAGAGACATCTTCCTGCCTAGACAGTCATCCAAAGTTCTTCTGTACCATTGGGGCATCCATCTTCAGCCTATAGGCCCATAGTATCCAGCAGAATTTTTCATAAAGCAGGAAACTTCAAAGACAGTTCAGTCACTTTCTTTTGTATTCAGTAAAATGTCTCGCAGACTCTTTTATGAATCAGGAACCCTTTAGGATCATCTCATCTTTTGGCAAGTTCAGCAGTCCCCTCTCTGCGGGTTCTTTGTGTCCAGTTTATGCAACAGTCAAGGCAAGAGCAGTTTCTTGCCCACATGGCTAACCAACTCCATAAGGAGCCTATTTGATGCCCATCTTTCTCTTGAAGTAGATTGGTGATGTGAGGAGCAGACATGTCTCATTGTCATGAAAACATCTTAAATGCCATATTCTGTACTCTTTGAAAGATATGAAGAATGCCTATCTTACTGAAATATATCTCTATATATCTAGAAAATCTAACATGACTACAAGCTTGACTATTATTGATAATTATCCATTAACAACCTATATTTCCTAATTATACATTACATTTTTAAATGAACTACACAATCACAATGCCTTAATCAAGATCAGAAATACATATACATATAACAAAATTGATCTTAAACTTGTATCAATAAATCAAGATTTATACCAATATAAATTATTCATATCCACATCATGAAACCTTATTTTTCTTTACCAAGAATGAATCAACAGCCTTTCATTTCCTGTGGAAACAAAAGCAAAACATCTTCTTCAAAGTAACATATCTTTTGACTTAAATTTGAAGTCAAGTAATTTTCAAAATATCTAGGTTGGATTAATCCAGCAGCATTTATAATCAAATGTCTTTTAGCCGCTGTTTCTCCTTTCTCAGAAGTCAAAGAATTCAAAGAGAACACAATAACATGCAGTATCCTGATTCTCTGTATATTTTCCATCTTTATATGGAAGATATGGAAACTGGGAACAATAATTGTTCTCCTGAACCCAGGTGGCTAGGTTTGGGTCTGGCTCAGACAGAGCTGGTGTCTAAAAAGCCTCAGATAAACAGCTTTTTCATATTTGCGCCCTATGTTGTGTACCAAAATGATGCATGATTAATAAAAACTCAGAGACTGAAATTGTGGTTCAACCTGAAGATCCAAAAAGCAAAGCAGCTAGTCTTTAGGTCAACCTCAGTCTGAAATGGTGATCCTGCCTCCAGGAATCTCAAAATGAGACTGTGACTGAGAGCTTTTTTTCCCATTTTATAATCCTTTCTAGGGCCAGGATTAATATGTATGCACCACTGGGATTAAAGGCATGCACTGCTCGGTTTCTATGACAAACTAGTATGTCTACTGGGATTAAAGGCATGCACTACCCGGTGTCTACTGTGGCTACTGGGATAAAAGGTGTGTGTTACCACTGCCTGGCGGTAAGGCTAACCAGTGTGGTTGTTTTATTCTCCCAATCCCCAGGCAAGCTTTATTTATAAATACAATTGAAATGCCACTACATATGTACGCACACAAATATTCATGAATACAACCTGCTGGGTCAGCTTATAAAGTTTGTGTGTATGTCATTTCAGGTCTACCACTCTACATGGACAATCAATAAGGAGGCTCATCCCGGGAGAGCCAATTCTTCCAGCAATCATTAGTTGCTTGTAGTTCTTTGTCTAGGGCTGGAATTCCACAAAACTCCCCCCCCCCACCATTCTATTGATGTTGCCATTATACCAACCTTGTTTACATAGCCATGTCTAGGAGAGGATTTTTCACACCAGACTTCCTGGTGTTTTGTCTCTCACTGTCTTTCTGTCCCCCTTTCCTCCATGTTTCCTAAACTGCAGATACAAGAGCTGCAATGTTGATGTATATGTTAGGGCTGAGCTCCAATCTCTTGTTCTCTGCATTGAGTACAGTTGTGGTTTTATGCAGTGGTCTATACCTGCTGGAAAGAGAAGCTTCTTTAATGGGGAGAGGTGGTAGCCATACTTATGTAGGAAAGGTGGCTCACACACAAAGAAGGTTTATATGCTGGAGGTTTGGAACTAGTCAACACAGTTTCCAGTCCATATATGCTAAGAGTTAACTGTCGCCATAGGTGGAAATACCTATAAGTGCATAATCTACTTCTGGAAGAATAAGCCAGAAGTGACATTGGTTTTTGCTTATGGAATGCAAACAATGCAAGGTCTGAACAGATGGGAATAGCGTTATACTGTACTGCTGTATACAGTGTTGGAAAACTTTGAAGATATTTCTTAAAAGAATAAATAAGTACTAAAAATTGAGCTTCCTCAGAATTCATCTTCAGGCTTCTGGTAAGAAGTTGAACTTTTTGAACCTGCCCCAGAGGCTAGTTTGCAGTCCCAATTTGCAAAGACTTTTAATTTTTATTGATTTTTATTGGGCTCTACATTTTTCTCTGTTCCCCTTCCTTCCTATTACCTCCCCTTCAACCCTCACACAAGGTCCCCATGCTCCCAATTTACTCAGGAGATATTATCTTTTTCTACTACTCCTGTAGATTAGATCTATGTATGTCTCTCTTAGGGTCCTCATTGTAGTCTAGATTCTCTGGGATTGTGATTTGTGGGCTGGTTTTCTTTGCTTTATGTTTGAAAACAACGTATGAGTGAGTACATGTGATAATTGTCTTTCTGGGTCTGGGTTACCTCACTCAAATTGATATTTTCTAGCTCCATCCATTTGCCTGCAAAATTCAAGATGTCTTTATTTTTTTCTGCTGTGTAGTACTCCATTGTGTAAATATACCACATTTTCCTTATCCTTTCTTCAGTCAAGGGGCATTTAGGTTGTTTCCAGGTTCTGGTTATGACAAACAGTGCTGCTATGAACACAGTTGAGTACATGTCCTTGTGGCATAAATGAGCATCCTTTGGATATATAAGCAAAAGTAGTATTACTGGGTCTTGAGGAAGGTTGCTTCCTAATTTTCTGAGAAATCGCCACACTGAAACACAAAGGGGCTGTACCAGCTTGCATTTCCACCAGCAATGCAGAAGTGTTCCCTTTACCCCACAAACTCTCCAACATAAGTTGTCATTAGTGTTTTTGACCTTGTCCATTCTTACAGGTGTAAGATAGAATCTCAGAGTTGTTTTGATTTGCATTTTTCTGATGACTAAGTATGTTGAACATTTCCTTAAATCTTTTCCATTCATTTTATATGCCTCTGGATGAGAGTTCTCTGCTTAGGTCTGTAACTCTATTTTTTTTTTTATTGGATTACGTGATCTTTTGGTGTCTAATTTCTTGAGTTCTTTGTATATTTTGGAGATCAGACCTCTGTCTGATGTGGGGTTAGTGAAGATCTTTTCCCATTCTGTAGGCTGTTGTTTTGTCTTCTTGACCATGTCCTTTGCTTTACAGAAGCTTTTCAGTTTCAGGAGGTCCCATTTATTAATTGTTTCTCTCAGTGTCTGTGCTGCTGGGGTTATATTTAGGAAGTGGTTCCTTGTGCCAATGTGTTCAAGTGTACTTCCCACTTTCTCTTCTATGAGGTTCAGTGTGGCTGGATTTATGTTGAAGATTTTGATCCATTTGGACTTTGCAAACATTTTAAAAGAATACAGGGAGGTCTGAGACCTGGGGCTATGCTGATGTCTATGGTCTATGCTACTACCAGAAACCATGCTGACATCCATGATTAGGGCTGCCACAGCAGACCATGCTGATGTCTGTGGTCTCTGCTGCCATCAGCGTCCATGTCTATATCTATGATTGATGTTGAGGCTGGTGGCCGTGTTGATATCCAAAGTTTATGCTGTGGCTGGAGGTCATGAGAAGGTCTGTGGCCCAAGCTGCCACCTGGGACCATATTGAAGTCCAACTTTTGGGCTACATCTAGAGGCTGTGTTGATGTCCATGGTCCACAAAGCTGTAGGAAAGCACAATCAGTGTTGCTGCTGGCTGTTATGGGTGGGAAAGCTTCTGTTGGCAGAGGCATAGATGGCTCCAGACGCAAAGTTGAGAATGAGAGACCTTGAAGGACTCTGCAACAACCTCCTCGGCCCCACCCCTCAAAAAGAAACAGTCTAGATAGGAAGCCATTGAAGAGAGGCCTTACAAATTGTAACAAAGATGCTGAAGTGTCGCTATTTGCAGTTGATGGCTTCTGGCAGGGGCGGGACATGATTCAGTTTCTTTTCTTTAAAGGGATAGCCACTGGGAGTTAGACTATGCTTCACTGAGTATATGGACCACACAAATTGTGCTCGGTGGAGTTTTCTTGTAATTATTTTTGGAGGGGAGAGGACACAGGGTGGGTGGGTGGGTGGACCAAGGAGGAATGGGAAGCTGTACTTGTTTGTTTTTTTTTTTTAACTCTTTGCTCTTTGGGGTCCCACCACAGTTTCCAAATAAATACACATTATTCTTATTTATGAAAGTCCAGCCTTTGCTTGGTGCGTTTCTTGTCAGCTTTTCTTAAATTATGCCATTTACCCTTTGCCTCTGGGCTTTTTACATTTCTCAACTCTATATACCAGTTTTTACTTTTTATTCCATAGCTGACAGTGTGGTTGGGTGACTGGTCCCTGGTGTCCTCCTCTCAGTCTCCTCTTCTCACTCTTCCTCTTCAGTCTTCCTCTCCTATTTATTCTCTCTGCTTGCCAGTCCCGCCTATCCCTGTCCTGCCTTGTTATTGGCTGCTCAGCTCTTCAATAGACCAAATAGATATTTTAGACAGGCAATGGAACATAGCTTTACAGAGTTAAACAAATGCAACATAAAAGAATGCAGCACAACTTTGCATTACTAAATAAATCTATTCCCCAGCATAAATGAATGGAACACATCTTTAACTAATATTCCATAACAGGAAGTGAGTGTGATGGGGTGCATTGTATAAAATTTCCAATAATCAATAAAAGTATTATGTTGTAAAAAACCAACAGGAACAAACAGTAAACTGCTTGCTTTATAGCCATTACTTTTCTCTCTAAACCTATATATCCTCACTCCATAAATAAAGCAAACCTTTATCTATTCACCCGAAACATAAACTGTGAAACATTGTCCCTGGTGAAGCTCCATTGCAGAGCAAGGAGCTGGAGTTTAGTTTATAAGTGGCATCCTAGGCTGACATGTGATTTTACTATTTCAGAAATGAAGTTTCCCCTCCAGATTTTCTAATCCATATTACACTTATGACAGCAATATACAAACACCAAAGGGTATACTTTTACAGGAAAGAGTAAATATAATACAACATACTAAATGTGCTATAGAGAAGACATAAAATTAAGTATATTTGTACAGTGTATATCTATACAAAAGGTGCACTGAAATAAATGTGTGTGTTTCAAAACTGTATCTCTCAGAGCTATAAAATGGATTGCATCAGAAACTCTTCATGTCTACCTAACAGACCATAGCAGGACAGTGTCATTGACCTCAGCCGTTAGGTGTGGTGGGAGAGGGTGGATGCTTGTGGAAGGCTCTCCCTTTCACAGACTGGGGCTCAGTCTAATCTAGCCTTCAGTGTTCAGCTGTGCAGCCACCAGTCCCTTTTCTTGATCTCCCTAGGTAATTATTTCCTCATCTGCGCAATGATCAGATTGTCTCTAAGATTATCCGAGCTGGGAGTTCTAATAACTCTGTGATTTGTGATGCAGAAACAGGTTTCCTCCAGACTCAGAAATAACTCTTTGTTGCTGCGTTTTGGCTTACTAACTTAGCACCCAATTTTCTGCAAGATTAAAATTAAATATAGATTGCTACCAAAGTCCTTATCAAATTGAATGTGGAGAAATCGGAGATGCCATGTAGGAAGAAAAGGCATTATATGCCATACTGTGTTAATATTGAAATGGTTCTTTAAGGCCAAACATCTGTATGAATGGCTCTCAATTGCTGTAATTACTTTAACGGCAAGTTGTATAAATTGCACGTACATGTGGATTCTCTCTCAATTGTACATTAGAATAAATGTAGGCAGGGGATATGATTAGCAATTATAATTGTGAGCTGTTCTTCAGCTATGCCCCAGTTATTGCTCTGGAGCAGGAGGCTGTGAGTCCTACAGCTGTGTTTGGTTCTGGGTTTGTGTATGGCTCTCCAGGTTGTTTTCATTTTCAGTTTGCAGTCAGACAGACATCTGTCACCACTCGCTTCCTGCGTTCACATTAACACGTGTGCTTTTACATGGACCTGATCTCACCTCTGAGTAATAACCTAGTCTGATATGTTACATACAATCTTCTGGGTCTTGAAAAGATGGGAAAGTGCTTTTGGCATGTTTCAAGATTGATCACATGTCTTAATTAAGCCTGATGTATGCATACTTTGATAGTTTTTAAAAATTCTTTTAACCATACCCTGCTTTTGTTTTTGGTTATCTGAGACACTGTCTCACATGTTGACTAGGCTTGCCTTCAACTTTAGATTCTCCTAGATAGTTTCTCAAATACTAGAATTTTACATGGATGCCACCATAGCCAAATTCCATTTCTTATATCATAATTTTCTTATTTTTTTTGTTGTGTGCATGTATCAGGGTTAAAATAGCAAATCACATACATTTTGTCATGAATTATAGATTCCATTTTCTTGTTTTAAGTGCTTGACTTTAGGTTTCCTTATAAAAATAATTTGACATATAGTTTTGCTGGTTATGATTTTAAAATGATTTTTTTTCTTGCTGTACTGTACCATATACCACTCTCTCTGGCTTCTTATTTTATTATGCTGTATGGGGTAAAGGGCATAATATCATTTATACAGCAGATCTTAAAAAACAAAAAGAAACTTGGATATTAAAATAAATAACATCTCATCAATTTTGGAAAGTTCAATGCTTTATCTATCCTCATTTCAACTTTTTAAATTTGGACCCAAATGCAGAGAAATGGATGAGAAAGATAATTCAAACTCATGAACATGAGACTTCTCATGTAATTGAATCCCTGGTACATTCTGAACCAAACACTTGCAGCATGACTTCTCTTTGGAATATTATCCAAACTGTGAATCCTCTATGTACCACCGGCCTCTTCCAATCCCATCAGTTTTGATTCCAGCTAATGTACCTGGAATCTGCTCCTTCAGCTAACACTGCCACAGAGCCCTTGGGCTGCTTTCTTATGTGGTAGAAACAACTACTCAGAGAAAACTAAATGTGAAAAAATAAGAAGTTATTATCCTGTTTGACTTTCTTTGAACCATCAAGTATCAGAGTCCTTCTAGAGTGTAGATACTTCTCAATGGTATTTTCCAAAGACAGCTTTGACTTTATGGTCTGGCCATAGCATGAGACTATGTACCCAATTTAAATATGTCCTGGCATTCTCGGTACTAAGTAAAAATAGTTAATCATTTTGTAGCAATGAATTCATAATAATTTGCCACAAATCGTCATCTTAATTGACTAGGTTATGTACTAAGTATGTTATATCAGTTCTCTTGGATTATTAAGATTATTATAAGCTGCGAGGCTTCAGAGAAATTTTCTCAACTGTAGTCAGTTTTTCTACTCACATCACTTAGAAATGAAGCCAATGTGTATATCCAGCAGCTGCTGGTTGGAAAAAGAAACTGATAGACACACATATGTGTATACTATACATGTATCTATAATATATCATTAAAGACTAGCAATCATTAACTTTACAGGAAAATAGATGCAACTAGAGATTATTATACTAGGTAAAAAAAAAGCCAGACTCAATATATAATAACTAGATTTAAATTGTGTGCATTTATCAAAAGGCACCCATGCAGTGGAGGGGACACGTGTAAAAGGAGGGGCAATGAGGAACAAGAGAAGACTGTGCAACCAGTGATATGAATGCAGAAGCTGGAAATTAGTGAGGGAGAGAAAGGAACAGGGGGTGTAAAGGATGTGGTGAAGGGCTGTGGGAAGGAGACAAGTAGGAGCCAGTTACACTGATATATATGCATGAAATGTCATAATTAATCACTCTGTTTCCAAACTTAAGAATTAATAAAATACTCCAACTTAAAAGGTAGGATTGTGTAATTCACATTTACACATTGTGCCAATAACTCAGTCTCAGAGTGGCCGTATTATTTTTTAAATGCCTCAAAGAATTTAAATTTTAATGTCTTTACCTGGTCATAATTAAGGAAATCCCTTCAACTATTGTCATGCATGTATAAATTAGGAGTCAATAGGCCTATTACATTTCCTATGATTAAACCTTCTTATTTAGACAGTTGCACATCCCAAGTAATTAAAGCATTTCATTATCACACAAATCTTTTAAATACTAAATTTATGTAAAACATTTCATATATTGATATGATAATGAAATTAATATTTAAAAGGTATCTGTAAATCAATAACATGATCAAAATAGCTTGTTCAAGGGAAATCTGACTGATTTTCACACATCATGGGAGTTTCTCTCAAGTCACATGATTTGTTAAGTAGTATGATATCCAGTTGAAACCTAGAATTGAATTCAGTCCCACTTCTGGGGCTACAGCCTATCAGCATAGAGTCTGCAGAATTGTACTGCTTTGGATCTTGTAGATACAGGTCCTTCTTTAACTTCTGTGTCAATCCAGAGTGTTCCTCAATTTGTATGTGTCTTCAATCATTGCCTCTGGGGTCACATGTTTGTCCTTTGTCCTTGTGTGAAGTCATATTTGCTGCAGCTCCAAAGCTAACTAGATCATATTAATTAATTGTATGAATAAAGATTATTTTCAAATAAGATCCTACTAGAGTTTTATAGATCGAATTTTACCATGTTTCTTTGGAGACTTCAACCCAAAGCAATGAGCTGTCGGTCACAGGAGCAAGGTTGCTCTAATACACATCAAGACATTTACAGTGAGTGTTCTTTTGCAAATGTATTCAATGATTATCATGGCAGGGAGGTAACTAGGGATATAGAAAACTGAGTTTATATACTCAAGGATTTTGCCTTTTACATAATGACAGAGATGTCACCCATAAATGCCAGAGCATTGAGGGAACTGAACAGCACTTCTGCATTGTTTCAGGAGAGAGATCAGAGCCTTCATGTTTAAGATGAGATCAATGTGCACCTGCAATGTCAACTTCACCATGGGGGGTGGTCTCCATGCCAATTGTACTGCATGAGCATCTTTGCTTTTGAGATTCTGAAGACAGGCTTAGTCACATAAGAGCATAGAAGCGTAATGCTCAGGATCTCCTTGATTCTTTAAGAAGATGTTTGCGTGGAGGTGTCTGCCTTTAATCTCAGTACTCAGAGAGGGAGAGGCTGTCAGATATCTGTGAATTTGAGGCCAGCCTGGCCTACAAAGCGAGATACATAGAGAAACCATGTCTTGAAAAACCAAACCAAAACAAAACAAAACAAAAAAGAAGTTGTTTGTATGAAGTGCTTATTTGTCAATGACCCCTGTAGCCCACCTCCCATAGACAAGTCATCCTGTCATTCAGTTTAGATCTCAAAGCTGAACTAATAGACTCCTTCATGAAATTGCTTCAGTACACATAGTCATCTGATTTTTATCTTCTGTTGTCAACTTCTAAAGGACAAGTAGAAAAAAGTTAAAACATTGTAACTGTGATTACATCCTCTCAAGTGCTCTATCATAATTTTACCATTTTAAAACTAATTGTTTTTTCTTAAAAAATGTTGGTACCTTGGCCATAATTATCCTTGATGATTGCCTTTATGACCATTCTTGTAGTCATATTCCAGTTTATAGTAACTGATGTATTTTTCAGAAGAATTATGTGTTCTATGACCTTGTCTTATGTGATGGGGTAGGTATAAATATCACATATTTTGTAGTATTTTTACATCTCAACATAGTAAGCAGACTTTTTTCAAGACTTCATATTTATTTAGTCTAATATATATGATAATTAGAATATTTTATCCTAAATGAAACTTTCAAGTAAATAAACAAATGGTGCTTTTACTAATTCCATATTACCATAATCCAGTTCAATTTTAGATATAGAATGTCATATGATATTCAACAGTGACTCCACCTAAAACCCTGATAACCAAAGTTCATTTGTCACTTCAGCAACAGCAAATGCTTAGGGTTATGATAATCTGGCTGAATGTTTTTCTTTTAGAAAGTCTTGAAGAAAAACTAAGTCACTTGATCTTTTGTGCATGCTTTATTCTGGTTCTTGACTGGAATAAAAGGAATGCATATCAAATTGAGGGTGACCTGATTCTCATTTGCTGACAAAAGTCTAATGCTGCTTAAAAAGCCACTGATCTAGACACTCCAAAGTCACCAAGGATAGAGAAGCTGGTTAGTAGCCCTTGGCTCTTTTTTGCAAAGTCTCATCAAATGAAAATTCCCCATGAGTCAACAACTCAGGAGGATACTTACCTGTATCCTTGACTTTAAAATATAGCCATTCCCAGTGATCCAGGTCTTGCCAGGAACACTTTGATGGAAAATTCTGTTTTGCATGTCTTCAGACCTTTTACCTTTTAAAAAGGTTCATGAAATCTTAGGAATCCATTTTCTTTAGAGGCTTAAACATTAACGAAGCTGCACTTCGTAGATACGGGCTAAACCCAATAGATTTATACTTACCAATAGATAAAAGAGAATTTAAATCAAAGACTCCAGAAATCATCAACTGATCTTGTACATTTTGAACTTGACAGAGTTTTGAAGGAGTCACTCTGTGTATCTCATGATCGTCCTACTCCTGCAGGTTTGGCAAACATGTACAGGTACACAAAAAGAAGGGAGTAGGGTGCGGGAACGGAGGTACAATCAGCTGTAAACTTTCCAGATGGACTCTTAAAACGTACAGTCCTTCTTTTAATCATCCTTGCTGAGTAATTTATAGTTCTATCTATTTCAGATTATTCATAATAAATGGAGGTTTACAAGTTGGCTTCATTTAACTGGCCTCTTCTTGTTTTAATGCATTTTATTCAAGCATGTTGTTGTGCAAATCTGTAATTGAGTAAATTCATTAGTAAGGTTGAGTCATACATTTCCTCATTATAATGCTACCATCAATTGGTGGACACAGGGTTTATTATACCCACTGTTTGCAGTAAATAGTGTTGCTAGGCATCATCATGGGTACTGTGTGGTGCGTGTTTGTGACTCTTTTGGGTCACTTAGTAGAGAAGGACTTGTTAGTTCACATTTAAACATTTCAGGAAAATAAAAATATAAAAACCCTCCATCTTAAACACTATAGACCCCCCCCACACACACTCAATAAGACATGAATTCTAGTAGACAGGATCTGTCTTGGTGTCAAGATGGTACCTAGATAGATTCCCATGCCACTGAAAGAGCCTTAATGAGGAGTATGATTGGCTCAGAAGCTTAGAACTCTCATTGGTCTTGCTGGAATTCAGTAAGTTTTTGAAGAGATGATTTTCAGGGTGTTATCCATTTTTAGGAATCTTTCAAAAATCCTACCTGACTTAAAACTATAGTTGCACTAGTGTAATAGTTGAAAATGTGGTCGATTCTGCTTACCCTGCCTTTCTAGACATCTCACCAACAACATGTGTACTCTGAGGCTTTCATTGTTTCTCTCTTGTTCTAGCATATGGGGATTTTATTATGATACATTTTGATGTGGATTTCTTTTCTAGTTTTCTATGTTCTGACTTTCATTAATATTTTTATATCCATTGTTTTATATCTTCTGTGAAACTGGATAACTTCTAAGCTGCCAAATATTTTTAAATATTTCATCTGTCTCCTGCAGATGCCTCTGAGGATGATGTTACAAAATCTAAGTGTTTTTCCCGCATGTTGCACTTCCTCTTGGTGTGATGATGAAACAACCTGAGAAGTATAACTTAGGGAAGAAAGAGTGCATCATCAAGGACAACAGGGAGAAACTAGAAGCATCTAGTCACCATCAAGAACTGACAGAGAATGAGCGCATGCACTCTTGTCAGTCCACCTGTTGCAAGGAGGCTGCTTGTTCATCCTGGCTGCCCGGCTAGCTTAGCCCCTAAATAACCACACAGAAATTGTATTCATTAAAACACTGCTCAGCCTATTAGCTCTAACTTCTTATTGGCTAATTTTTATATTAATTTAACCCATTTATATTAATTTGTATATTGCCATGTGGCAGTGGTTTACCAGCAAAGATTCTAATTAGCGTCAGTCTCAGGCAGAGGATCCATGGCGTCTCTCTGACGCTGCTTTTTTTTCTCCCAGAATTCAGTTCTGTCTTCTCTGCCTACCTAAGTTCTGCCTTATCAGGCCAAGGAAGTTTCTTTATTCATTAATCAATATAAGCAACACACAGAGGAGACTCCCACATCACCCACCTTCTCCATTTTCATTTAATCCAGGACCCAGTCTCAGTGAACTGGGTTTCCTAACTTCAATTAATATAATCCAGGAAATTCTAGACACAGACCTGCAGCCCAACCTGTTCTTAGATAATTTCTTATCATGCCTCATTTTCCAGGAGGTTTTAGATGATATCAAGTTGAAATTTAAAGCTGACGATGGTAATAAATTCTTAACATTCTCAAAATAGCCCTTATTCTAAAGACAAATAGTTTCACCACCAGTGCGTCCCCTTCTGTGGTTGTCAGGGAAACCATCTGACTCAGTGATGATGCTTCTCAGCAGCCTGTTAGATCTGGGAGTGATTCCACCACTCAGCATGCAGGAAGTTTCCTTTTCTTTAACACACAGTTGCTGCATATCTATCTCAGTTGCTCTGTGTGCACATCCAGTTACAGACCAACGGGTTGTTCTTAGCTAGGTCCCCTCTATAGCTCATTTTCCTCAGGAATCTTTTCTCTTCAGTTCCCTTCCTATAAATTGGTGAATTGGTGGAGCCTTAGTGTCCCTGAGCTCTGGTCTCTCTCTCCTTGATGTGACAAAACCTTTCATTTATTTATGTTTCCCTCTCATTGTATTTGTATCATTGTAAATTGCCTCAGGATAAAACACCATGAACAGGGAGAGCACAAATTGCTTATTTTTTTTCTTTCTGTTTTCATGTAGTTGAGCCCTTTCTGCCTGGGATCCAATACTGCAGTTCATGGTAAAGATGTCTTCCTATGGCACTTATTTTTCTGTTGATTTCATTCATAATTTATCACAGTTAAAAGTCACATTTAAAAATATGCTTTAAGCAGAGAAAAAATTCTCAAATGGCTAACAATCTTTTGCTTTATTTTAATTTTGAACCTATATACCTTTGACCTCTGAGGTGATCTGTTTTCTATTTGGGATGCAACATTTTTGCACTGTTTCTAAGAAGGCTCTCTTCATTTGACTTACATAGGTGTAGGTCTTCATGTAACAGTGTGTGTACACACATATGGGGAAACCAAAGGAGTATGTTGAGTGTCTGCCTCTATAACTATCTAACTTAATCTCTGATTCTCCCACTGAACCTAGACCTGGACTGAACTGACCTGCCAGTGACCTCAGTCATGCTCCTGTCTAAGCTTAGTTCTCTCTGTGTGTGTTCTGGGATCAAAGCCCATTTCCTCATGCCTCTGCAGTCCTTGCTCTTTCCTACTGAGCCATCTCTCCCACTGTCCAACTTCAAACTATTACCTTTAGGGAAGACTATGTTGCTCAGAGGTAGATTGCTTGTGTAGATGAAACAAGGCAATGGGATCATCCCTAGGACTTGCAAAGAAGAAAAATGGCAAAACACTACCAGTTGTCTTACTCAATTCCCTGAAACATTGCAACATTTTTAAAACTAGAGGGGAAACCATCTTTATGTTTGCTCTCTGATTCAATACAAGCACTAGAGATTTGAGAAGCAGGGCACCAGAGTGGGAAGATGCCCTAGAACCTAGTGAACCTTGTGAGGAATCTTTTAACAGGATTATTTTCCTGACCATGAGCATTTTATATTCAACTTGCAAAAAAAAATCTGAATTTGGAACTTGTGAAAAATGTCTGATTTGCTAAGATGTCTGATGTCCTATTTTTTTTTTCACAAAGGTAATTTCCCCGCTGGAGTATGGGTGTCTTCCTGTGCCAGCTTCATTGTTTATAGCATAAAACATGCCTCTTTTTGTTCAGTTTCTCAGACTCAACAAGGATAAGCCCTCAAGACACAGTTACCCTCTGACTTTTTCAGAAGCGGCAAAGTACACAGCTGTCAAGGGTCTTTTACTATTTCTGGATTTATTATAACAAAATTATTTTGCAAGTGTAAGAAAGATATTCAGTTTGAAACAGGTGCACAGATCAGTCTATTTCTTATTTCTTCCTTTTGTTCCAATGAAAAAAATATTAAACAGACATTAAAAAAATCATTATTGAAGGGTGTGCATGGGTGTGTGGGTGTGTGTTCGTTCCTCTTTGGGCCACTGTGATTAGCACAGTTGTGATTACAAAGGTAAAACCCAGGTATCCATTATAATTTGAAATTAAGTGATGTTAAGAAGTTACAAATATCTACATCTTGATCTATCTTGTGGATTAGAGTTTTGGAGCAAGAGCAAACCTCTAATTTAGCAGTTAATCCTTTGATGTAGTGAAGGGTCAGAGTGAATCTGGGAAAACATAACTCCTTCAGTAAAGCCTTCTATCATTACATCCTAGGTTCCAGCCAAGAACTTATGGAAAAACTGTCCAGTTGTGGAAGCACAAACCTGTAATCCCACCACTGTGGACAAGGAGTAGGGAGGCTAGATAAAAGCAGATCTAGGCTCCTGCCCAGCCAGCCTACTCAAACCCCCTGAGCTCCGGCTAATAAATGACCTTCTCTTAAAAACAAGGGGAATGCCTGTGAAAACTTGAGATGGACTCTGGCCTACACACACACACACATGCACATGCACACACACATAACATACATGCATGTATGCACACACATGCATAAGAAAGAAGCACAATGAGCATAAGAAAGAAGCACATGGTTGATTCTGTAAGTGAATGAAACCCTCAGGGGTTCTGTGTAGATATGTTTTTTTCTCACACATGTAAATCTATATATTTGGAGAAGGTTTTTCTTCTGGCACAGGAATTGTTGACTATGAAAGCTTTGGACATTTGGTTTATTGAATGATTGTGTTTTTTCTATCGATGAACTAGGGTGTTGAACACTTAGCTCAGCAAATGAGCAAAGTGGTTTTTGTTGAAAGTACACACACACACACACACACACACACACACACACACACACACACACACACACCAGTCTGGCCATTATACACCTGTGATCTCAATCATTGGGTGAGACAGAAGAATAGTAGGTTTGAATCCAGCCTTGTCTAAATTGTGAGTTTCAGGCCAGCCTTGTAGAAATGGTCACATCCTACCAAAAGAAAAAAAAGGAAAAAGAAAAAGAATTAAGTGAAATAAAACAGAAACCATCTCTCTAAGGTTAGAGTATAAATCAGACAAATATCATCTGTTTTCTCTGGAGTCACCTATAACTCACAAATTGTAAAAAAAAAAAACATAACAGGAATGCTTGTATAGTAAAGAGGAAGTGACTGAACTGATGCTGTCAAGTTCTACTCTAGAGAGAAGACTAGAGGGCAAAAGGGGGAAAACTTCCTTTAGGTCTGTTTGTAAGACGAGAAGCAAACTTATCTCACAGAGCATCATCTAACTCTTTGAGTTTTACATTATTTAGACCGTTTTCTAAAAATAAAAGGATGAGTAAAATCTTCCTTTTATCCAAAAATGACAAAGGGAAGAGGAAGGCAAAGACTCCTGGTTAGCCACTCCTCTGTCTGATAAGGACATGCAAATGGAAATGCTTTCCACCCAAGTTGCTCAAAGGGCCTCCTCAGAGGATTCTCCAAGCAGAATTATTCATAGACTCTCAATGGGAAGGAGATTTAGCACTCTGCATAAAGCTTAAGAACAAATATATATATATTACCTTACAGGATTCCATATTTACTCCCTCTCAATGGCTTTTAACAGATGTATATGGTGCACTGAGGCAGAGACTCTCTCAGGGTTGGTATATCATGATGGACCTCCTCTTCGTCTGCTTCATTTATTGCTGCTAGAGATACCTTCCCACAGTCGCCATTCTGATGGCGGGTTTTTGAGAATGTTGAAAGATTAATAAAGCATTGAATTACCTTAAAAGTAAGTTTGTAAAAGCATCTGAACCAGTGATTATATTTTCCTTTTAAATGACAACAAAGGTAATAGCACTCAAAGTGTTCCAGTCAGTCTGTTAGTTTTATCTTTCTCATTTCAGTTCCTCATTATATTTTTCTGCTCATCGCTTTGAACATAGATTTCTGATGACTTGAGTAGTGTAAAATGATGATTCCATAATTAAGTAGGACTCAGTCTGATTGGGCTACATTAATGCTAATATCTCTGACAAACACTGCCATGGCTGAGATTCCAATCTCCTGTAACTCTACATTTTTTGACGATGGTTACAGTGGGACCTTTTACATCCTTTCTTTAAATATTATTCCTGTATTTCTTATATCATTTTAGGACATTACTTTGGTTTGTAATTTCTTAATGCATGTGAGTTTGTGCTCTTGGAGTCCAGAATAGGGAGTCAGATCCCCTGGAGCTCTAGGTGATGTGAGTGCAGAATAAGGATGCTGGGAACTGAACACAGATCACCTACAGGAGCCCTGCATCCGTTTAACCTCTGAGCCATCCCTCCAGGCATACCTTAACTGGAGGCCTACCATGGAGCAAGCTCACATGCATGGACCAGTTGTGCTGTGAAAAACACTTATCTGTAAAAATAAATTATATTTGGCAAATTAATCTCTTTTAATTAAAAAGTATGAATCTATATTATGACTGGACCTTTTAGTGTCATGTACTATGGCTGGCCTGTCTCAATGTTGTAAACCTTTAGGTGGGCTATCTCAGTGTTGTTTGGCTGGTTTGTCTCCATATATTATATATGTAGCGGGGCTATCTCAGTGACTATATCTGTGGTTGGGCTGGATTAAACTTGTGTACTGAACTATTGAGAATGCTAGGGTTTCTAGTGTTATAATGAATAACAACAAAAAAAGAGTTCCTGAATGCAGACGAAGTTGAGCATGTCGTCTGCTGAGCCACTTAGGTGTCTTTGGAACTGCATTTCTGAAGTGGGAATGAGGTCCAGTTGATATGGGAAAAAGCTATGGTATACATCACAATGCTCTCTCCCTGAGGTGACAATGAGGACCCATAAATATCCAGATAACTGGTTGACATGTAGAAGATAATTGTCCTTACATATAGGATATGAATCATTTCATAGATGAAATAGAGACGACCATGTTGATTTGTAGACTCATACTCTGTGTGGACTTTTAAAGTAATCTTTCACTGGAAGAACTTTATATAAAAAGAAGAAAAGCTCTGTCTATAACGTTTAGGGCCATCCATCACACTCACTTCTGTGTTCTAGCCAAGGGCTTGATGAAACTATAAATGTTTTTGGAATATGCTTCGTTTGGGAAGCGAATGCCTAGTGAATGAGCCATTCTCTACGAAGTTATCATGAATGTGTCTTGTAATTTTAATGCACAGTTAAGCAAACATATGCATATGATTATATAAACACCAGACTGAAAACCAAGAGTGTTGCTACTTGCAACTCAGAGCATAGACTTTCAAATCTTGAATCTGTGAAACAGATTTTTTCTCCTTTTGTGGTTATACTTTCTGGAGTCACAGGGGATCATAGTTCATCAGTCCTAGCTACTGCACGTCATAGTCATAGGAGGGACAGAAAATGGACTGTATTCTGAGAGAGCTTTGGTCATGATATATACTTCAACCCTTCCTTATACAACCTTGCTTGCCTTGTGCTTCTTCATGAGTCCTTCCTTAAGTATTTGTTGTTGATTCATAGAGACCTAGGTAGATTTTTAGATCATGCTTGAGGTCCACTATACCAAGAAGTGGACACTGGTTACCAGTAAGAACAATGAAGTCAGTATGACTTTTTGATCTGTGGAAGGGTCCTGTTTATAGTCAACTGCATTTTTTTCTGTTGTGCCATCACAACTGTGTTTGACATTGGGGTAACATAAGTATGAATTTTGAACTTGCAAGTAAGTTTTAGTGAGCAAACAGTTCTTATATGAAATGCACAAATATTAAAGACTAATTTTATCGCTGTATATTTCAACTGGTAGTTTAATCATATACAATGTTTTTATATTTATTTTACCATCACTGTCCTCTCTGTTCACCCATTTATTAAAAGTTTAATTTACTGAGATGCTTCCCTGTGACTCAGTACAAAAATGACTCCTGTATTTCAGGATGGGCAAGTTTGACTTGTATTCTGTAAAGAGTTGAAATCAGAGCAAATTGTGTAATCACATGACTGGGATGGATTTACTTTTAGTTCGTTCACTTGAAAACCACTATCAAAAGTAGTATCCTCTGTCCCTGGTGGTTGAGTATGACTTTTGGGAACCCATTCCCCATGCTGGGTTGCCTTGCCCAACCTTGACACAGGGGGAGGAGCTTAGTCCTGCCTCAACTTGATGTGCCATGCTTTGTTGACTCCCATGGGAGGCCTGCTCCTTTCTAAATGGAGACACGGGAGGAGTGGATTGGGTAGAAGAGAGATGGGGGATGGAGACAAGAGAAGAGAGGGGAGGGGAAACTGTGGTTGGTGTGTAAAATAAAAAATAATAAAAAAGACAAACAAAAGCTCTCAAAAAACCCCCAAAATCCTAGATTAATATGTGCTTACTTTTGAATACAAATACGACCAACTGTGGTCTTTCCCTCATAACCATGTGAGTACTGAATACCACTCTTTGAAGGAAGTCAATTGTTTTCTCTTGATAATGTTTCCAATTTGCTAAGTAATGAGATAAGATCATCTTGTTCTCACTTTTAATTAGATTTACATTAATATCTCACAGATAGTATAGAGAGTTCACATATACCTTACCCAGCCTTCACCATTAACAACTGACACTATTGAAGTGTGCCTCACAACTAAAGAAAGCCCCGGCATGGGTCTGTAATAATAATTTAACCTCAGACTTTCTTCCAGCTACACCAATATATCTTTCCCCAGTGTAGGAACTGACGCAGAGTATGAAATAACATACGGTTGTCACACCTCCTGAGTCCCTTCCACTCTGTGATTATCTCTCTTCTTTGTTTAAATTGCCTTAATTTTGAAGAGCTTCTATACAATGTCCTGGGTTTGTGTTAGGCTGCTGTTTTCCTGACACGTAGGCAGGATTTTGGATAGTGCCAGAACACACTGAGGTATCTTTTCCCATCTCTTCCTGTCAGAGTATTCATGATACTCTCTGACACCTGACAGCATAGGTGATACCCACTGAAGTCTTAATTAAGGTGAGGCCTCATAGATTTCCCCAAAGCAAAGGTCTTCCATTTTCCTAAACACTCTGTGGAAATAAATGCCTAAATCTGTCCTTGGCTCGGGAAGAAATAGGTGGAACAAAGCATCTGATGCTCCTGCTAGGGCTTGGGTAGTGCTCTACACATATTGTTGAGCTATTTCTAGAGGGAAGATTTGTCTTTTTGCATCCAGTTAATAGTACCTTGCTGCGCCTGTGCATCATTGGCCTGAGGGAATGGTGAAAGCAGCCAGGCGTCTGGTGAAAGGGAGCTGCAATGTTCAGTCTGGGACATGAGCCCGGCATGGGCTCCCTGGCCTCTGTCTGTACATTACATCATGGTGGGTCAAAAATTGAGTTTCAGGTCCAAGGCTTGGCCTTAATTCCTGTGCTTAAAAAAGGTAGAAATGGCACCAAACAGATGGATATATGGCTCCCATTCTTGCATTATTCCTCTTATCTTTCCCTTTATTGCACCAAATCTAGGCATGCTAATCTCTCACATGGCGTCCTTGCATTTTATGTACTCATCATCTTGGCCTATCTCTTCCAAAGATAGAGTTTAAAATAAGTTACATGCTTTTATTTTTTTTTAACTAGACACATGATGAAATAACTACTACATCTTTTCTCTGATGTTATATATCTGCCGTCATATAGAGTCTTAGGTATTTTATTTTATTTTTCACTTTGTATCATTTTATGCTGTGGTTTAATAATTTGTTTCTTTGAATTACTGAGTGTGGGAAGCCGATTGAGTAGCAAGAGTTCAAAGTCATTCCAATTCACTACTTAAGGCATGCTTGGGTTATTTCCACTTTAAGCCTATATGAAAAATATTGCTTTAAATAATTTTCTATGTATATATGCTGTGAGTTCCTTTGAACAAAGAGCTCGTCATGCAATGCATGCTGGTCATGTGGAAAATTGTATTTAATATTTTGAGGGACTCCTAATGTTAAAAACCTGTGTTATATAGATTCCTATAAACAACATATAGGTTGTATTTGCTCTACATTCACTGATCTCAGGTATATTTGTCAGGGTTCTTTAGAGGAATTAATCTAATAGAATGAATATTTATGTCTATCCATATCATCTATCTATCTGTCTGTCTGTCTGTCTTTCCCTGGGGGCAGATTAGAATGGCTTACAGGCTATGGTCCAGCTAGTCACACCAACAGAAGGTCTAAGAATTCACTTACTGTTCATTCTATGATGCTGAGTGAGTCTGAATGTCTCAGCTGGTCTTCAGTATATGCTGGGAAGTTGGCTCTAATGTCAGACAAGGAATGAACTATCTAACCAGAGCAAGAACAGGGGTGTGGCAGGCAAACACAGAGACAGAGACAGAGACAGACAGACAGACAGACAGACAGATAGATAGACACACACAAGACATACACATGCATGCACACACACAGTGACAGGAGAAGATTACTTCCATGTCCTTTATATAGATTTCCATCAGGGAGGTATGGTCAAGATTAAAGGTGGATCTTCCACCTCAGAAGACCTGGATAAAAGATGAATCTTCCCACCTCAAAGATCCAGCTTAAAAGAGAGGTTGCCCACCTAAAATGACTTAATTAGGAAAAATATCCCTTACAGGTATACCTAGCCCTTTGGGTTTTAGTTAATTCCAGACATAGACAAGTTGACAATCACATCTGGTAATGGCTTCAAGATAATACCCATGCTGGTCCTGAGTGCTGACTCTTTGTTTTAATTAATATTAATCTTTTGTATACTGTCCATTCATCTGACCTCTTCTGTGATATGCTGACAAATACCTTTCTACAGCTACCTTGTGATGCTTATCAGTGTATTAATTTTAAGATGTCTTTAAATATTTACATATAGATCTGTCTTCTTAGAGAGTATTTTTTCAGTCAGTTACTGTGTTTTAAAACTCTACATTATAAGAAATATAATTTTTATTTGAATGAAGTCTATTTTTTCTTATATAAATAATACTGTTTTTGTTTTGTTCACAACAGAAATCTGCCTTACCTAATGTCACAAAACCTTTTCCATTTTATCTTGGTTGTTCATTTTTAGCACCTACATTTAAATATAGACCTACAGTGAGTTCATCTTTAATGTTTTACGAGGAAGAGTCATTCTTTATTCTGGTTGACCTTCAGGTGCCCCGAGCATTTATTGGAAGTATTGTTTTTCTATAATTCCCTTATCAGAAACTGTTTAAAAACTGTATATGTAAGGTTCCATGTCTGTTGCATCAGTCTGCATGCCTGTTTTGTGTAATAAAAGCATGGTTGCAGTTGTATCAGCTCTATGATCCCAAATCATGTGTTACATGTGCTGTGAACTTTTTCTCATAAAATTGTTCTGGCCTTGCCAGTTTATTTACCTTAACTTTTACATTTTAGAAATCAGCTGGTTGTTTTATTCAGAGGAGACATGCTGTGAATGTTGGCAGGGAGAATGTTCTACATACACAGCTCTGTGTGACTATATTGTCTCTTTCCTAGGTTTATGAGGATGGGCAGTTGGAAATTTAGAAGGGATTCCGATGTTGTCACCATGATTGGAAATCATATTCCAAACTATTTAAAGTGCACACATGCTCTCAGTTTTAATGATTTTTCAGGGCTGTCTTTATGTTAGGGAAATTTGAGACAACAGGAAAGTAAGAAGTCATCCTATCTTGTCAGACATTATTTCCATCATGGCTTTTTCTTTTATACAATCTGCTTTGTTGCTATAATATGTGGCTTTCAAATCCTAAAGAGTCTAAGCATAAACAGAGATGTGATATTTCTCTCCATGCTCAAATTACATGCCATCATAGTTTCAATTTGTCCTCATGATCCCATTCTCTTTGACCATTTCTTAAAGCCTCCTTTACTCTTTTACCACATAGCATCCAACTGGCCAGGGAGGGTGCATGTGAAGTATATTTCATTCCTTTCTCCTTTATTAAGACTTTAATTACTTCATGTAAACACTCAGCTCTCATCTTTTACCTGATATATATTAAACAAGGTTCTGTGCTCTTGAATGGAGCAGTGAACACAATAGTTACAGCCTTTGGCCATGGACACTGACTTATCAGCTGAATGAAATTGGGCAGCAGCATCTCCTGAAGAGTCTGTATTTGCTGTTTAAGTAGTCCGATTATTCAAGTACAAACTAGTTATGGTAGCCCACATCAATAATCCAAGCAATAGGAAGGCTACTGCAAGGGGATTATAGCAAGCATGAAGCCAGTCTGGGAAACATAGCAAGTACCAGATCAACCAGGGGGTCTGGCTCAAAGAAAACCCAAACTCTAACAGAAACTAAAATGGAAGAGGGGACAAAAGAAAAGGTTATAGGATGCAGGTAAAAACTGATACACTTTCTAGGTCACATTTGCTGTGAGGGAACGTAACATCATGATGGAACGTAAGGTTGATCCTGAACAGACTTAATTGTCGAAGAAGCTTGATTTTAAGGGCCAACATCAACATTAAAGCCAGGATTATCTAGCAAATCTGATTATACATTTTCCTCCCTTACTCTCTAAAAGCATGGCTTATGAAACAGCTCTGCTGTTTATAATAAGGAAGGAAATGAGATATTCAAAGAGAATCTATAGAATATTTCATTGCTTTGTAAAATGCCATGTAGTTCTCTTTGGTTATACTTAAAGCTATCAAGCTCAGAGGAGAAATCAAGCAATTGACAATTGGCCTGATAAGTTAGCATGAAATATTTCAAATAAGGTGTGTTGTTTGGATGCCTGTTGAAATCTTTCTAAGATCCCAATAACCAAGAGAGCTGTTTACTCTTTTCCTGAATATCCACTCTCCTTTAGAATTAGAATTTCCATGCAGCTATAGTTCTGAATGTTCTATGTCTTATATCATGGCAACATTTGAGTCATCTTCCATTTCACTTTAGCATCAAAGTGGGCTAATGAATTCATGAAACATTTTGAGCAGTTGTTGATTATCTTTTAAGACTCTGAGCTACCGTCAGCTCTATAGTAAGGAAGTGTGGATTTAAAAGGACCAATTTATTGGCCTCTTGTCCATTATTTTATATACTTCCACTCCTGACCATGTCTAAAGGAAGAAGCTGCCACAATCTGGACTGTTCCCATGGAAAAATATTAAAAATACATAGCAATGAACTTCATTTTGATGCATTCCCAGAAAAATATAAATCAAACTCAACACATTCCATAGCGATCTAACTAATGAATTCAATATCTTTCTCAGCATGCATTTATTGAATCTCTATTATTACATTGGTTACTAAGCAATACGTTTAATAAGATGAATGTTCATGTTGGTTCTTTATAGTAGTGTGTCATAAAGTAAAAACACAACTAAACATACAACTGTGTAACAAAGCAAAATTGAGATATTGTGTCTGAGATGTTTGCCGTCTGGTTATAATGTGAAAGATGCTGACAGCCCATCTGCTTTAACTGTCCTTCAAAGTGGATGGATGGAAGTCTCATCTTCTCAGAAAAAAGATGTGTGAGTATGGACCTGGGGTTATAAGGTTATAGGAGTGTGTCTTTATGATCATTTGGCAATTTTGACTTTAAAATACAGTTTGGCAATATAGTGTGTGTGTGTGTGTGTGTGTGTGTGTGTGTGTTTGTGTGTGTGTGTGTGTGTGTGTGTGTGTGCGTGTGTGATCTATTCTCCAAGTTTCTTCTTTTATTTAAGATATCTTAATAGTATTTATCCTTGTCTGCTATAGTTTTTCAAGCATTATCAGTTGTTGGCGCCCACAAGACTATACAATGTTATTTGGACAGTGTTATAACGAAGAAGCAGGTAAAAGATTGCAAAATAGTATGTGGGAGTGTGTTGTTAGTATAGCTAAAAGTTAACCAATTGAAAATGTGAAATGTGAGATTTCCTAATCCTAAGGAAGGCAGCTATATGGATACCTGGGGAGAATGGTGTTTTTAAATTTATATTAGGTGTAATGTTAACTTATAAAATTGTATGCAAAAATGAAGTACCCTGTAGCTTGGCTGCATGTATTCATCTTGCAATGCTTAAAATCAGGTCATACATATTTGCTCAATTATTATCATTTATGACAAAAACTTTCTCCTAGCTGTTTGAATACACACCCAGGTTACTATAGTTACTGACCACGCCACTTAGAATCCAGGAACTCTTCCTTGTGCACAACTGTAACTTGAGGTTCACTGATCAATGCTTCCCCATTCCTCCTCATCCAATCTGAGTAGAGAATTTTGGAGGTAGACTTGACAGGATTTCCTAAGGCATTTGTAGACTATTATTAAATGAGGAAAGTAATTTTAAAAAATAACAAGAAAAAAACATTCCTTCCAATAATAGAAAGATGTACTCTCTAGTTAAGTAAATCACAATAACTTATTTATTGATAATTATATTAAATTTAAAACCATGCTGGAATAAAGCAAACAGAAATGGGTTGTATTCCCACCTGTTTCTCCATGCTGCCTAACTTAGATAAGCCCAAATGAAAATTTAAAATGCCTACTTCCTGCCAAAAACATATTCTTCAGAAAAATCACTGTAATTATACTGTTCTTTCTTCTTCCTTAAGACTATTTGTAGAACTTAGTGTTCCAAAACTATGTATTGATCTAAAAAGGCATTTTCAGTTATTCCTATGGTGTTGAAGCTCTTCCTTCCAGGGTGCTGTAAGATTCCTAGCTCCCCTTTTTTCTTTGTTCTTAATACATCCTGCAGGCCATACTTTTTTATTTATTTATATCAATAGCAAAATGAAACATGCTTGTCGACATGCCACTTATTGATGTGAGAAATTTGTCTTGTTCCCCTTTTTATCCTCAGCCCCACAGGGAGATATTTCTGCTTAGTGAATGTAGTATGATTTTCGCATCTGTTAGACAGGGTACAACTCTAGGGTATGAATTAGTGTATACCTGGAATGAGGTAGTGATTTCCCAAACTTCATCAATTACAAGGATGTAATAATTACGTCTAAAATATAAGGATTGTGATTAAAAACAAATAAATGATGTCACACAAAGACAAGGAAAGAGTCTTTATAATGCATGCCCATTGTTCTTCTTTACTTCAAAATAAGTTATTGATGAGTTTGAGGACAGTGCATTTTTTTTTTGTTCTGCTAAAGGACAGCCCAACAGTACGAAGAAAGCAAATGTGCTCTGAGAAGCTCCCATTGTATAGTTTGAGAATTTTCAAGCTAGATTTAGACTCTTTGTTTCGAGAATGCTCTCATCTGTAAAACACATCTAAAGCACCTGGCAGGTGTTTTAAGGATCGACTGAATAATTAGAGGTCAGTGTTCCACATTCCTTACATTGCATAAAGCCAAATGCCATTGCTGGGGTTCCACAGGCTTGCAGTCTTTTTGATTAGAGAAAGAGTAAAGACTATGAGAGGTCCCCCCATCACTGGGTTCAGAATCTAAGCGCTTTTTTTTTTGAGCTAGTACATATTCAACCAAATGGACTATTTCTATATTTGTGTCATATTCCTACTAGCTAAAGCTAGTCAAAGAACAGTAAGAATGTATATTTTTAAAGTTAGTGATCTTTCTATGCTACATCCAACATTGCATAATATTATTCAATGGGTTGGCAACTAAATGAATTAAAATATGCTTAAGATTAGTCAATGAGTATATTGAGAACATAATTTCATAGGTGATAGTGGGCAATCCTACAGTTGCTAAAAAGACTACCTCTGTCTGTATACAAATAGATTCATTCTAACATATATAATTACAAATAACTTTGTCAGAAAAACCTGCCCATAAATTTTATAACCTGCTCATAAATTATATAATTTCTACATCAAAAGTTCTCCTTGTTGGAAAATTTTGATGTAGAATAAGGAACATATACTGATCAATTATAAGATTGAAACTGATTGAAATTAAGTTTCTTGCTTGAATATGTGAATGTTAAACCTAGCCCAGATTTTTAGGGGAAAAGATGACACTAATTAAGACCTCTGAAACTTGTGCTTGAATTTAAAACCTATGTCCACACAGAAATGTATATAGAAATTAAACCACCATCATTGATAATTTCCAAGACAGAGAAACAACTGAGATGGAAAATATACAGGAATACATTTATACAATGATAATATTCAGTACTACTAATAGGAAGTATCAAGTCTTTAGAAGACATGGTAAACCCTGTGGAGGCCCAAACAATGTGAGCCTATTTCCAGCTTATCTGATTGGTCAGAGAGTTTGGAGGTTGTTCAAAATCATTGACAAGTGTAGTTACACACCCTGGCTCAATATGTGGTTGACATTAAGATGGCTCATACAAGTAGATCCATTCCATCTTGACAGATGGTCAGGATATGCAAGCATACTTCTGCTCCTTCTTTTGTAATATGAGGTTGCCTGGGTAGTGGCTGCTTTCAGGATACTTGGTCTAAGGTGGCTTTACTGCCTAAAGAACAGAATGCTAATGACTTGACATCTCAAAAGTTGTATTTTGAATCATGTTAAAGAAGTCTTTTATTGCTTTCTTCCCCCTTTTCTATTGGGGTATAGATGTATATGAAAAATTAAATGTGGGTGATTTCAGTATTTGCTGTTTTATTATTTTTAAATGCATCTTCAAATTCTTTACTTAAATTACTGATCCCCATGCCCTTACCCTGGCAAGTGTGATTTTTTTTTTGTTTTTTTGTTTTTTTTTTTTTTTTTGGTCGAGATTGGTCCCTGACAAAACACTTAAGAACATATTGGTAAGAGACACAACCAATGATCCTATCAGTAAAAGAGAGTGGAGAAGACAGAACTATAGAGACTGAGAAGGGCCCTGTGTACCAGAGGTAATGGGGAGCAAGGGATGAACAGGCCAGGCACAGGGTACGTTCAGCACCACAAAGAATCTGTGAACATGTGATAAGTAGATGCCATCTTAAATCTTTCCAGATCTGTAGATTGTGTTCTGTGTTGATTCTAGCTAAGGTATCTGGGTCCTCTGTGACAACAGCTATCCATGCAGATGCACATGGAATGTGCTGACTGGTGGTGCTGTGCATGTGGAATGCAGGGAGTAGGTGCAGGAATCACTGCACTTTTGTTCCACTTGATATGAACTGAAATCTACCTTAAATTTAAAAATGAAAAGATAAATGACAATCAAAGTATAGTGGTTAAAATGGTATAAATACTTTTTTTTAATAAGTAAGGATAAAATAATTTAACATAAGGTCTTCTTTCCCAAAGTGTAGCTAAAAATAGATCATTTAATATGAGTGAGGTAGGCATAGGTACTTAATTACTTGGGGAGAAACAAGCCCATTTTATATAAATCTCATTAGAAAAGCTTCATTAGTAGATAAGCTATATTCAAATATTTCATAAACTGGAAAATTAAGCAAGTACTAGGAGAAAAAACATAGATGCTCTCTGTGTGTTGTGATTGTTGCTATAATGGATGTGGTCATTTAGTTTCTTGGACTTTCCGAGTATGGCATAAACAAAAAGCAATTGAATGAAATAGATAAAAGTTTGAGAAAATGAAAAATCTCTCCAGGGATAATTATAGTAATATGGAAAACAGCTATATTTCATAGTACTCAAGACATTCCTGCAAATTACATATTAAGACAACTCAAAATATCACAGGGAAAACATGACAATAACTTCACAAACTAAAGACCATTAACAGCATTAATTTAATATGGGAAAATCAAACCCCACTTAAATGAAACAAGCAAGAGAAAAACAGAAACATCAGTAGGAACAGATCAGTGCTTAGAAAAACAGATCTAGAAGCTGTGGGAAAAGCATCCTGATTTGAAATTTTTAGGTGTGAATTTATTATTATAAAACATCTGAGCCTTCCGAACATATGCTAAGTAATATGTAAATAACTTATTTAGAAAAAAATCTGGAAAAATAAGCGCATGCTTTCTCCTAACTGTAGAGATATTTTGAAATTGATTGACTGCTCACATACCAAGCTCCATCTCCCCAAGGAAATGTGTTTTATGGTCCAGGTGTGATAAGTGTTTGTCCTGTGCATGTTGCTATGGGTCACTCTGCCCCACAATTCAGCTGCTTCTCATCATTCTCTGACCTGACTATGGGTCTGCCCTTCACCCTCTCTGGCCTCCATTCTTGCTCCAGGTCCAGAAATCCTTCCTCCCAGGGCTCAGCCGGCCCCAACTCTCCTCGTGCCTGTACTTCCTTTGTCTTCTTAACTGAGGCACAGTGAAGCTGTCTGTTCATCCCTTCATTAAGTACCTTGGACAACGAGTGACTGCGAGATTTGAGCTGTCTTTTTGGGCGAGCTCAGCCCTTGAGGGGAGACAGTAAATAACTGAACTCCTGTAGCACTCTGGTGGAAAGGAGAGATCAAAGGACTGACTCTGGGAATAAAGTGAAAAATATCTCCTAAAGCAAGAATTGCCTAGACAAGGAAAAATTCAATACTGGCAGGCAGGGAAGTGTTCACCTGGGAAAAAAACACTCTCCCTGGGAATTGTGGGTTAGACATCAGGCAGTTATAAATAGAGATGCTCGCTACTTTAGTCAGTGTACTGGAGAATGACTGCTTATAGTGTGATGGGTTAGAGAGAAGTAAGAAAATGCAAAGAGTGGAGACTAGAATTGAACCTGCCACTTCTGCTTTTGTCCTGTTCTCTTCTGGGTGAGTTCGGTCCCTCTCGTATCTTCCATTCACCTTTAGCTGCCCGATTTTCAAAGAAGTATTTCTATACTAAATTTCTTTCTTATGCTTGAGTTCCACTTCAATTCTCTTTATTTTCAACTATTTATTTATTGGTTTATTAATCAGGACTGGATCTCTTTCTATTCCATGCTTGACTGGAGTTGATCTTGCTATCTCAGATCATGGCAATTCTGCCTCAGCCACCTGAGTTCAGTGCTAACCAGCATTAGGCATCATTCCTGACTGTCCTTTGGCCCTCTTATCCTGCCAGTACTTGCTTGTATAGCATTCTCCCTTGTAGCTTCAACCTTGCTTTCTCCTCTGCAACAGGACATTCAGCAACTCATAATCCCTCAAAAAAAATGATGACAGTCACAGATACTCAACCAGTGTCTCATATGCATATAACTAGTTTAACCAATAGCTATTCTTGTCCCTTGACTTGTCATATAATACCTTGTCCATTTCCAATGAGATTCTAAATTACTCAGGTGCTTATATCACCTTTATAATACTTTTGAATGTAGATATTAGGCTGCAACAGACATTTGACAATCTACCATTGTCTCATTGATGATAATTTAATTTCTCTCTAGTTTAATTTGAATTCCACATTTAATGTGTGATTTTTTTTTAGGCTGAGTTCATGCATCTTTATCATATATCCAACTCTGGATTAGCCTGCTACCATACACAAATCTGGTGTACTTATGGCATTGCAGAAGCCAATCACTTGTGAGGAAATGAGTCAGTAGGGATGAGGCTCATTGTGATGAGTTAGCTGATTGCAGATGGTGCACCCTCCTCCTCCAAGGACCGTCATGCCAGGAGGCCGTAGGTAGGACAGATGCTATAGTATATGGATGATCAAACCATCCTTTAAGGCAGCATTGTAGTCATTTGTCAAATTTCACCTGGGCATGAAGTGCTAATTAACTCTGCAGACCTCAACAACAAAGATCATTATTTCCTTGTGCTGCTTTATTACTGGTTAGTTTTCCCACAATGAAGCCTCTTATGAGTTACCCATAAACAGTATAGGAGGTGTAATTGTTATAAGGTAGCCCTCTGGTTGATCATCAAACTCTTGGAGCCAATTTTGAACATTTTGTTTGGATATGTTGGAAGGCAGAGACCAGATGACGTTAAAGAGGAAACTCTGCTTGAGATATGAACGTAATGCTAGGCTTTAGAATGAATTTATCTTTTGTCCTTTAATACAAAATTTCCATTAGAGAATTATAGGTAAATCCCCTTCTATAGCCGCACAGAATAGTTGAAGCTGAGGGCCACAGTAGGTGCATGATGGATTTTCAAAATGAAGGTCACTCAACAGCATAGATAGTGAATGTAATGCTAAGATCTTTTCTCCCAAGGAAGGATAAGGCAGCTGATTTGGTGGCATTAGAATTCCCTTATAGTACATTATTCTAATATTCAATAGCTGGAATACAGAGACTTTCCATTAGTCTCACTTGCACTTAACAAACTGTGTTCTGTCCAGTTCTGTGTATAAGAAAGCCAAACCAATGTCTAAAGAGAATAGTTTCTTGCTGGTTTATAATCTACACCCAAGAATGCTCTGCTCACCCCAGGGCAACACTTGAGGCAGTGTGGTACCATAGCAGCATTGTTTGTAATAGCCAGAACCTGGAAACAACCTAGGTGCCCCTCAATGGAATAATGGATCAAGAAAGTGTGGATTATATACTCATTAGAATACTACTCAGCGGTAAAAAACAAGGACATCTTGAAGTTTGCATACAAATGGATGAAAATAGAAAACGCTATCCTGAGTGAGGTAACCCAAACCCAGAAAGATGATTATGGTATGTACTCACTCATTAGTGGACCCTAGCTATTAAATAAAGGTCACTAAGCACTTAGCTCACAAGCCCAGAGAAGCTGAATACCTAGGTGAACCCAAAGAAAGCATACACAGAACCTCCAGGTTAGGAAGTAGAATGCTACTGTAGTCTGTGTCTGTGAGATATGGGGAAAACAGACCTCTATGACCTTGCTAGCCTTACTTCTTTTTGAAAACATGTTTCTAACCCTGGCACACAGCATCATCCATGGGAAACTTTCAAGTTAAATGGCGAGGAAGTAACTTTGGTAAGATTTTCAAAGTTCCACTTATGAGGGAATGTTAGGGTTGCGATGGAGAGTTCCAGAACATAGCACGGCGGCACTGGATCTTCCAGATCAACAGAAACCAAAAACAAGTGGGCAAAGGGCAGCATCTGAAGGCTGTGAAGGTGATAGGGCTACAGCTGGGGGTGGGAGGAGCCAGGAGCATGGATCAGAACCTGCCTTCTCCTGACCCTGTGCAGTACACCTGTTTGTTCATGTACCCCACACGACTCACTTAATTGATAAAGGTCATGATACTGGTACCCCACGCCAATTTCAAGAAGGATCTTTGTTTCCACACTGCTTAGAACTCATTGCTGCAAGGGTGTTCTCTTCTGATCTCCAGCCTCGCAGACGACAGACTTGTGCTGCTAACTGCATGTGGATGACTCCACAAATACCCCAGCGTGTGCATGGTGAGCGTGCACACATTTCTCTGTTTGCAGTCCCACTCAGGTCTCTTTATGACCCGAAGAACCTGTGAGATGGAGCAAGTTTAAAGTATACAAGCAGCAGTGCCTCCCAGATGCAGATCAGGACAGCACAGCCTCATGCTTGGGTATGCTTCAGAGTTCACTGTTACACTGATAAATATCCAGAGAAGCAGGCCCTTCAGCGTTTCCCTCTTCTTAACAGAAAACAATGCTTTTAAAAGGTTATGGAGAACAGCATATTAATTTAAATGCCAACGTGAACTATAAAACAAACAACAAGATCAGGGCTGAAAAATGTTAAAATAAACACTTGAAGCACACAGTATTGCCTTGGGAATATGGAGTTCCAAAAACACGTCAGTCATCATTGTCCTCTCCTGCTCTGTTGGGCCAGTTTTACAGCTTTTGAAGGACTCCTTGCAGAGTGGAGGTGGTACCCGCCTTCCTCGCTCTCCCACTGTACGCACTGAGTGCTCATCTCCCTGGCTGACCCAGGTTTGCTCTTGCCATCTGTTGTTCGCATGCTCTGAGGTCTCCACCTTTCTGATTTTCTTTTCTCTCTGTTTTCCCGACTACTCTCACCTAGGCTGGCATTTACATATTTATTAAATTGCAAAATAACAATAAAAACCTAAACAGCTCCTTAGAGGAAAAACTGCTTAATCATGGCAGTATGGTGGGTGAATGATTAATCCTTAGAGGTTCTCCACATTGCTGTTTCTGTGTGCTTATAAATGCGCCCTTGCTTTGTAATTATTACAGGGCTATAAGTAGCATCTCATTCTTGAAGCGATTGACAGCCTCCCTCTCATTCCTGTCTTTAAGAATTGAAAGAACAAACCCCTTCTGTTATAAGTGAGTTGATGGAGTCAGATTCCATTAATATTCTAGTCTTTCATTGGATAGATTTTTTTTTTGGCATGATGAAAACTTTTGTGTACACATAACAAATTATGGCATTCTCTGCATGTTTCTCTCTGTTTTCCTTCCACAGAATTTTAAATGATCCTTTTCATACAGCTACTGGTTCACATACAACACAGGGAATAATGTTGATTAGGCAGAACAATGCTGATTGATCCAGCTCTCAGTAGGCAATAAATTCTGTTCAAGTCTCAGTACCTTTTTTCTAAGTCCATAATACACATCACCATCAAGTGAAACCCCCCCAGGAGGGAGTGTATTACAGGGATCTTATCAGCTTAATATTTCTAATTCTGATATACAAAGTTAAAATATGAGGGACTCGCTTTAGTCATACTGTTCTAAAAGATTATGGTACAAATTGTTAGCTTGTTCTCCCATTTGCGGACACATTTCTGAGCTCTGTGTTTATAGCAGTAACCCAACTCTTTCCAACTTCATTTACCCACTGAGTGATCTGTCCTTGCTGTCTTGCAAGCAAGTGGCACCTGTACCATCTACTTTCTGCCTCACATTAGCACACAATACACTCATAGCCTGCCAAATCAGAGTAAAGGGAGCGTGACCAAATTCTCTGCACTGAAAACAAACTTGTGTTTCAGAAATTAGGACATTTTATCAGGTATAATTCTAGAAATGAATCTAGTGTGCTATAAATTCCTTCCACTTTCTAAGTGGACAAACTTAGCCACTCACATGTTAATCAAACTAGAATCTGCACAGATTACAGAAGGCTTCAGATAAAGTAGGGGTTTGGTCTGAAAACAAATGGCCTTAACATTGGAAAGATATATTTTAGGAGCATGATCCCTGGTAATAGTTCAGCCTCTCCATGTTATGAATAGGCTATGGCTAGATTATTTGTCTCTTTCAGATTTCACAGTGCTTATCACCCTAAAGCAGTGATAGTAATCACCAGCATGTATGATTCCTTTAAGGCAAGTCAGGAATACAGACTGGTCTTGCCCTACTTAAAGACATTGTAAAATCAGAAATTCATATACTCCATCTGCTCTTAAATTGTTTGTTCCTAAAGCCTGCTGGGATACTTGGAGATTTTACTTGCTTAATGCATGTCTGTAATGACTCATAGAAGAAGGAGTGAAGAATGTGTGGTTTATTACACTCCTTGGATATCAAATTCTTTGAAGGGAGTTTCATTGTATTAGTTCGGGGCTATAAGTGAGCCTGATCAAAGGCCTATAGAGGACATCAACTCTCATAAATTAGTTACTTTATTAAAACACTAATGCCAATAGAGTGCAGTTTATATTTTTAAGAATTCAGTGCATTTATCGATTGATCAGTGATCCAGGCTATAGCAGTGAGGCAAGTGTGATTCTTTTCACTAATCCTTGCTTCATAGATTAACTTGAGAAGCTATGTCTCTTTCATGAACCTAAAGACAAGGAATAGTAGAAACTTTAGTGTGACTGCATCATTGACAGCTGGCCATGGCTTAGTGATATTGGTGACAGGTTTTTATAGTGGGATTCTAAGTGCTTCCTTAGAAAAAAGGCACATCATTTTGCATCTAGGTTGATAATATGTAACTTTAATAATATTTTTATGTTGTGCATATATGTGAAAAGAAAAATGCTAAAATAGCATTGGAATCATTTAAAATTATCTTTGGCTGTGTTATCACATTAAATAAGATTGTTTTTTATCATAGTCTCCAATAGGATGTATTATTTTTAGACAATGAAACCTCCACTTTGCATTTGGGCAATTTTAAGACTCAAACATGTTGCCAAAGAAGCCAAAATAGTACAATGGCAAAAAGAAGGCATCTTCAACAAATGATGCTGCACAACTGTATGTCAACCTGTAGAGAATGTAAATTGAGCCACATCTATCGCCATGCACAAAACTCAAGTCCAAGAAGATCAAAAATCTCAACATAAATCCAGTTACATTGAACCTGATAGAAGAAAAAGTGGGAAGTAACCTTCAATGCATTGGCATTGGAGACCACTTCCTAAATATAACACCAGTAGCATAGACACTAAGAGCAACAATCGATAAATGGGACTTCCTGAAACTGAAAAGCTTCTGTAGGGCAAAGGACACAGTAAATCAGACAAAATGATAGACTCCAGAAGAGATCTTAACCAACCCCATACCTAATAGAGGGCAGATCTCCAAAATAAATAAAGAACTCAAGAAACTAGACATCAAAATACAAAATAATCAATTTAAAAATTGGGATACAGAGCTAAACAGAGAATTCTCAGCAGAAGAATCACAAATGGCCAAAAGACATTTAAAGAATTACTTAACATCCTTAATCATCAGGAAAATGCAAATCAAAATGACTCTGAGATACCATCATGCACCGTTCAGAATCATTAAGATAAAAAATGCTGAGGACAGCTTATGTTGGAGAGTCTGTGGAGTCAGAGGAACACTCATCTATTGCTTTTGGGCATGCAGACTTGTACATCCACCTTGGAAATCAGTATAGTGGTTCTCAGAAAATTAGGAATCAATATACCTCAAGGCCCAGTGATATCACTCTTGGGTGTATACCTAAAGGATGCTCAATCATACCACAAGGACACTTGCTTAACAATGTTCATAGCAACATTACTTGCAATAGCCAGAACCTGGAAATAATCTAGATACTCCTCAATAAAAGAATGGTTAAAATGTGACATATTTACACAATGGAGTATTACTCAGCTGTAAAAAAAACAATGACATCATGAAATTTGCAGGCAAATGGTCGAAGTTAGAAAAGCACCATCCTGAGTGAGGTAACCCAGACTGAGAAAGATGGACATGGTATGTACTCACTCATAAGTGGATATTAGACGTAAAACAAAGGAAAATCAAACTACAATCAACAGCTCCAGAAACGGTAGATGACAAGGAGGACCCTAAGAGAGACACATGGATCACCCTGGAAAGAGGAATTAGATGAGATCTCCTGAGTAATCTGGGAAAGAGGAGGGGCAATAGAGGAGAAGGAATGGTGATTGAGAATGTAAGGGAACTGGAGGTCAAGTTGGGTGAGGCACAGATTGGGGGGGATCACTGAAAGACATATCTTGATAGAGCGGGCCATTATGGGATTAGGGAGAAACCTGGTGCTATGGAAATTCCCAGGAATCCACAAGGATAACCCCAGCTAATACTCCAAGCAATAGTGGAGATGGTGCCTGAATTGGCCTTACCCCAAGTGTTGTCATAGAGTCTTCATCCAGTAACTGATGGAACCAGATGCAGAGATCCACAATCAAGCACCAGGCTCAGCTCCAGGACTCTAATTGAAGAGAGGGAAGAGTGAATATATAAGCAAGGGAGGTCAAGATCATGTTGGGAAAATCTACAGAAATAGCTGAATCAAGCTCCTGGGAACTCATGACAGCTGTCAAGCCTCCATGGAACCAAACTAAGTCTTCCATATATGAGAGACAGTTGTGTAGTTTGGTCTATCCAAGGGGCTCCTGGTAGTGGGATCAGGATCTATCCCTAGTGCATGAGCTAGCTGTTTAGAACCCATTCCCTATGGTGGGATACCATGCTCAGCCTTAGTGCAGAGGGGTGGGGCTTGGTTCTGCCTTAACTTAATCTTTCAGGTTTTGTTAACTCTCCATGGGAGGCCTTACCTCTTGGGAGCAGTGGGTGAAGGGGTAGCCTCGGGGGAAGCTTGAGGGAGGTGGGAAGAAGGGTAAAAGGGAGAACTATGGTTGGAATGTAAAATGAAATTTAAATAAATAAATATATTGAAAAGTCTCAAGCATATCGCAATTTTAATTTCCTATGTTTTCCAACAGCTCCAGCATGCAGCTAAGATTAAAAAAAAACTAAGCTTAGTTGATGATTTGGACAGTCCTAAATAGAACAGAACAAAGAATAGAATAGACTAGAATAGATTTGTAAGATCCAATACCAACTAATGGTATGATAATAATCACTGGATTCGGAAGTGCCCTGTAAAGATACCTTAACTGTATCCTGGGATGCTGACCATCCTTTAGTTATACTATGGGTAGTCATTTTGCTGCATTCAAGACCTTACACCAGATCAGTGTCTTCACAATTTAATTAAATAGATTAGTGTGACAGCATCCCTCTTTACCTTTCCGCCTGGTGCAGTATGCTTATTGCTTAAGAACACAGGAAAGAACATTCCAGGTGGGGTTGAGCCGCTCCTTATGGTGAGACTTTGAGGAAACTAAGGAGCATAGCTTTTACAGCATAGTATAGAAAGGAAGGGAGCCATTGATAAAGAAAATTCTACAAGACATTAGGGTCCACTCTGACTATCCAGTATTGGGTACTGACCAGTGTATACATCTGAGGAAGGTACCTGAGGATGAGCTGAGCATGGTCCCTCTCACATTCATCACAGAAGATTTCCAGATTTGGCTGTTTGTGTGTCCATATGGATCATAGCTACCAAATATCACATGAATTTAAAATGTGAACCCATTTTCAAAGAACTGAACTGTGTCCTCCCCAAAACAGAATTCAAGACTATTTAATAGAGTAAACAATGTTAGCAAATAAAATCCACAACGTCTGCCACTCAATTAAAAATAGGCATGTGGCAAATAAAAATATATTCCAACCCAAAAAGCGCAAATCCCACAATTCTGCTGTGACATTGGATTCTGGTCTTTATTCTCCTAGCCTGGACTCCCTCTGAACAATTTTATCTGTTCTCATAGTTTCACTGATCAGTTTTATGGTTGTGACCTCCAAGTTACTCTCTCTAGATTACATTTTTCCCTCTTCTTTACTTTCCTATTTCCAACAGACACTTGGGCAAACCCTCTGTGTGGCCACTTAATAGTGTCTAAAAAGAGATGCAGATATCTGGGTTCATAGCTCACTGGCTCAGAGGCAATGGGTCTCTGAAATTCATTGTCACTATTTGATTATGACATACAATAAACTTTTTATGTTGGACATTCATTGAGTCCTTCTTGTTAACCAAATAAATATCTGTTAAGCTCCTCAAACCTCTCTCCAGTTTCCTACTCAGCACCAAGCTCAAGCAAGACACCCATGTCTTCATTGATCCCATGTCTACTTTTCTGCCTATGCAGACTGCAGGTGAAACATTGTGATCTTCCAATTAAGGCTTTTCAAAAAGTCTACTTTTTAATGTCCAAGATAAAACTGAAACTGTTTAAAAGTTTAGGCAAACAAGAGTCATAGCCCATTTCTTCACACTCATTTCTTTCCTATCACTTACTTTATTTGATTTTGAGCAAGATGGAAGAAGCCAGGTTTTTTGGTTTATTTAGCTTCAGATGCAAAACTTTATATAAATAAAATATCTGCACAAATTGGGGCTGTGGGAAGTAAAAATCTTGCAAGGTTCTTGGCTCATCTTCAAGGGCACTCAGCTAGATATTGCTCAATTTGTTTATGTGGGGGCCTGTTGGAATTAGGAATGAAAAGTCAATACTTGTCTTAGCTCTGCCCTCTTTTACATGTATTTATTATCATACCATGAGGACTTAATGGTCTTTGCTTTCTGCATCTTATCCTTTACCTAAGCTGAATACAGACCAGTCCACTTATGCTTTCTGCAGGCTGAAGCACTATCCTACAAAATTGTTCTGAGACAATTCTGCATTATCTCTTCATGCCACACTGCCTGCAACGCTGCACCGTGCACTGTTGTAGGTGCAGTGTTTTTTGAAGCTATGTATGTATTCTTCTGTTTTTAATCATTTTACTTTGAACTTTTATCCTGGTTTTGACGATGCTGTCCAGAAAACTTAGTGCACTGCTGTTTAAGAGTAGGCATTTTACAAGCATTAGATTAATGAAGACTTTACTTAACCTGACAGCAATAAACATATTTAGTTCTCAGTTCAAAAGGATACAGTGCATCACAGTGAGGAAGGTGTTGCTGTTAGATAGTGAAGCAGCTGGTCACATGGCATCTGCAGTCAAACAGCAGAGACTGAGGAACGTTAGTGTGGAGCTCACTCTCTGCTTCTGGTGTTGTTCCAAACCCCAGCCCAGGGAACAGAATTGCCTATGTGTAGGGTGGGTCTTTCCACATTAGTTAAACCAATCTTAACTCCTCTACGCACACATGCCCAGATGTGGGTGGTTTTTGTTTTCTTTATTTGTTGTTTATGTTTCCTTGTAAGACAGGGTCTTACTATGCATTACTAGCTACTTGGAATCCAATAGGTGAGCCAGGCTGGCTTTGAAATTATGCTTTATTAATTTTATTTTCTTTGCAAAAGGACTGATATTTATGCTTTGCTATAAATAATTTCTGTCCTGTTGGTCTCTTTATGAATTTTGGTTCCTTTATATATATCCCTTTTTTCTTTGATGATAATGTTTATACTTTGGACTCTGAATTATGATGCCTGGTTGATACAAAGATTTCTTATTTATATGCCATTATTAGGGTGAGTAAAAGCATAATATGTTTTTCAAGGTCATACCCTAAATTCAAATTTTTATCTGAAAGAGACAAACTTCAACAGTATAACAATGTTGGACTACAAGATTTCCTTATAGGCATTTTATGAATAAGAAATGTTAATTGATTTTTTAAATTATGAAGATCTAGTTTACAACATAATAAAAAATAAATAAAACCCTCCAAATTGTCATTATTCTCCTGTCCAATTCTCAATAGAACACTTGTAGGGATTGCATGTGGTTGCTTTGAGTACTTTGTATGAAGCATTCGATGGAAAGATTTCAGAGACAGTCTTAAATGTGCTTAGGAGTTTCAATTAAGCTATTTAAAATTTCTTTTGGCTAATAAAATTTAAATGTACTTAATATGACCAAAGATGTATTATCTAAAATGTCACAAGTTGTATATCTTTGTGTATACACACTCAAAACCTATTGACTTCATGTTATGAAACTAAATTGCAGCAAATCTGTGCTTTATTAGTATATAAAAGGTTCAAAGATGCCCCTCTGAGAACTTTATTTTGGGTGAACTGATGGTTTAGTGAAGTAGAATGGCTTTCTGTACATGGACCCAAGTGTAATTATATCTTTGAGAGGGATTTGTGGGCTATGTTTTATTTTAATCAGTAATAAGTCCAGCGTAGATAAGGATGTGTGAAGGTACACAACTGATGTTCAGTAGGCTGAGTATTTTTTGTCTATAAAATATTGAATATTCAAAGAGGAAGGGTTATAACCCAAATTTACTCTAACATCAGGCAAGTCATACAGAGCATATCAATTAGACGACCTTAGCCATTTTTTTCCTGGCATGCCTTAAATTTGTGAAGAGTATAGAAGCATTTCTGTAACCCTGCACTGGAAAGAGAGACAAGCTGGTCTCTGGGGGTCTGTGGGCAGCTTTCTCACTGAAAGGGAGAGATCTTGTTTCACTGAGGCACATTATCTTAAACTAAGGTAGAGGAGGACTGAGGAAGAGAACTCACATATTCTTCTTGTCTCTACATGTGCACATACAGGTGAAAGTATTTACAAGCATGCTCATATATGCTTATTTCCTCAAACATGCAAAGACCAATTATATCTCATGCATGAAACTCTATAAAGGGAAATCAACCTCAATGGAATAAGGCTGGTACTATGTCATCTCAGAACAGTAACAAATATGGAAGAGAAAATGTTAATATGTGTTTAAATATTGGTAGCCAATTATAACAAAAATGCAAAGTTAGAACAGTCGAGATCTAAGGGGAAAATGTGAGCAGAAACACAAAAGGTAACCAATAGAACAACAATGAGTATGTGTATATGTGCCAATTGGCAGGGAAAATCTAACATACTTTAACAAATAAAAATATTAGACCCCACTCAGGTCAAAAGCAATTGCATGGCCATCCTATACTTTATAGCTCATATCCACTTACCTGTCCTCATACTAGGATGCCTCACCCAGCCTTAACACTTGTATGCCATGTTTGGTTGACATACATGTGTGGCCTGCCCTTTCCTGGAGAAAAATGGAAGAGGAGTAGATGGGGTAGTAGGATTGCAGGGAGGTGGGAGTAGAAAGGACTGGGAGGAGAGTAGGGAGAGGAAACAGTGGCCAGGATGTAAAATAATAATAAAAATAATTACAAAAGTTATGAGAGATAATTATTAGTCACCAATAAATAAATCCGTGAAAAATCAAATGAGCAAATATATTCTTATAGTTTATAGAGAATACGAGAGAAAGGCAACACCTTTAGGAATTTGTGAAGGACACACAGTCATTTATCAACATTATTTGCATAATTAACATAAGGACTGTAATTTGAAACATACAGAACCCAAAATCAATGTGCTCTCATACACAAGGGTAAGTTAGTACGAAGAAAGGGGAAATGTTCATCGTGCATCTTGAGGCATGCAGATCTTCTGAGGAATTTCTAGAAACACAGACAATTGCAGATACCTTCTGTCATTCAAGAACATCACTTGTCTCTAGGCAGGACCCAGGCATCCTAGTTATCAAGCTCTTGAGGAAACATCCAAGAAAGCTCAGATTTGGGAATCACACTCTCTTTTTATCCTTTCTATCCAGTGTGATTATGGGACAGAGAGTTCATGGAAAGGGCAGAATGAATCGTTGAAGAAAAAGAAATGTACCATGAGGAGGTAGCCTAGGAAATCCATGAAGTTCAAAGATCATGCTTTATGTTATCTGTGGGAAACACTCTCATGTGGAATTAGGTGCTTACCAACCAAATTAAGATCTTCTCAATAAAGTATGGGGGTTGTTCAAATTCCTGTGCAAAATGTTCATTTAAAGAATCTTTGAAAAGAAGGGTCCTGCAATTCAGGGACTCCATTTGAGAGCCTCATGCCTTCTGTGCTGGCTACTTTTACTTGATACAATCTACAGTTATCAGAGAGAAGGGAACCTCAATTGAGGAAATATATTCAAAAGATCAGGGTGTCAAATATCAGGTGCTCATAGGTGTATGGATTAATGTCAGGGTCTTTGATTCAATTCCATTGATCCACATGCTAGTGAGAGTACAAACTTGTACAGGTACTTTGGAAATCAATATAGCAGTTTCTTAGAAAATTGGGAATAAATCTACCTCAAGACCCAGCAATACCACTTTTGGTCATATACCCAAAGGATGCAAATTTATACCACAAGGACATTTGCTCAATTATATTCATAGAAGTATTTTTCATAATAGCCAGAACCTGGAAGCCACCTAGATTTCCCTCAACTGAAGAATGGATAAAGAAAATATTGTACATTTACACAATGGAGTAAAAAAAATGATATCTTGAAATTTGTAGGCAGATGTATAGAACTAGAAAAAAATCATAGTGAGGTAACCCAGACCCAGAAAGATAAAGATATGTATTCACTCATAAGTGTATATTAGACATAAAGAAAAGGATAACCAGGCTAAAATCCACCACCCCCGAGAAGCTAGGTAATGTGGAGGACCCTAAGAGAGCCATGCATGGATGATCCTGGAAAGGGGAAATAGATAAGATCTCCTAAGTAAATTGGGAGAATGGAGGTGTGAAGGGGAGAGGAGGAACATGAGGAAACATGATGGTTGAGCTGGGGGAGGGATAGAGATGGAGAACAACAACAAAAAAAAGAGATATCTTGATAGAGGGGCCATTATGGGATTAGGGAGAAATCTGGTATTAGGGAAACTGCCAGGAATTCACAGGGATAACTACATCGAAGATTCCTAGCAATAGTGGAGGGGATGCCTGAACTAGCCTTCCCCTCTAATCAGATTAATGACCACGCTAATTGTTATCATAGAGCCTTCATCCAGTAACTGAAGAAACCAGATGCAGAGATCCGTAGCTAAGCACTGGGCTGAACTCTTAGGGTCCAGTTGGAGAGAGGGAGGAAAGATTACATTAGCAAAGGGGTCCAGATCATGATAGGGGAACCTACAGAGACAACTGACCTGAGCTAGTGGGAGCTCACTGACTCTGGACTGATAGCTAGGGAACCTGCATAGGTCAGAACTAGGTCCTCTGAATGTGGTTGACAGTTCCGTGAGGCCACGGCAGTGGGATCCCTAGTGCATGTGTTTTTGGAACCCATTCCCTATGGAGGGATACCTTGCTCTGCCTGATGCAGGGGCTTGATCCTGCTTCAACATGATATGTTAGAGTTTGTTTACTCCTCATGAGAGGCCTTAACCTTTCTAAGGAGTGAATGGGGTATTGGATGGGGTGAAGACTGGGCGAAGAGGAGGGGAGGAAGGAGGACCTATGGTTGTTATGCAAAATGAAAAAAAAATAAAAAATTTTAAAAAAAGATTGCGTTTTAAGACATTTTCATAGTGATCAATGCGGGAAGGCCTGGCCCATTGTGGGTGGTACAATCCTTAGGCTGATGGTCCTGGGTTCTATAAGAAAGCAGGCTAAGTAAGCTTCTGGAAGCAAGCCAGAAATCAGCACTCATTCGTGGCCTCTGTATCAGCCCTAGCTTCCAGGTTCCTGTAATGTTTGAGTTCCTGCCCTCGATGCTTTAGACGATGAACTGTTAGATGGAACTCTGAACAAAACAAACCTTTCCCTCCCCAAGTTGCTTTTGGTCATGGTGTTTCATCATAGTAATTATAACCCAGGCCGTTATACTTTCCTAATGACTCTTAAAGTAGAAGTAGAATGAGTGAAATATCTAGGGAAGCAGCGAGCTTTTATTCATAATCACTGGCATGGCAGACTTACGGAAACACGGGGCAGCAATGGGTTTTCAGTGCTGTCACAAGGATAGGCTGTTTGCTGTGGTTTGATGGCTGTGGGTTGAGTTGAGATGCATGTAGTTACTTCAGTAGATAAGTTGTAATCTTCACTGTTGACCATATCAACCGAAATGGCAGATGTCTGGAGTTGAGTAAGCAGATTCCTGATTGATGGATTAAGTATTCAACAGCTTTGAGCAGGTGGCAAACAGACGAGACCCGAGACTGCAAATATCGCAAAACACTACTTGATTTTAAAGGCCCTGACCTCAGGGCAATGTGCTAGCTTGAAACTCCTGTCACATGAAACAATGACAATGAAACAATCCCATCCCCACCCCTACCCCCACCCCTGTGCTCCCAACTTTTGCCCAGCTATCTTGTTTGCTTCCAATTTCCAGGAGGATCTATATATGTTTTTCTTTGGGTTCACCTTGCTATTTGGCTTTTCTAGGCTTAATGTCCTTTGTTTATGGCTAGAGTCCACTAATGAGTGAGTATATACCATATTCATCTTTTTGGGTCTGGGTTATCTCACTAAGGATAGTGTTTTCTATTTCCACCCATTTGCATGCCAAATTCAAGATGCCGTTTTTTACCGCTGAGTAGTAAGGAAGGAGAAGATGAGCAAGGAAATCAGGACGGCGAAGGTTTGGTTCACCGACTGAGACAGTGTGCCTGATCTAATGGGAGCTCACCAAATCCAGCTGGACCAGCATGTGATCAAACCGGACTCTCTAAATGTGGCTGCCAATGGGGACGGACTGAGGAGCCATCTATAATAGCACTGGGACCTGTCTCTTCTGCATGTATTGGCTTTTTGGGACCCTAGTTTACTTGGATGCATACCTTTCTAGGCCAGGATGGAGCGGGGAAGGCCTTGGACTTCCCACAGGGCAGGGTACCCTGCCCTCTCTTAAGGATGGAGGGGGAAGGAGGAGGGTTAGTGGGGGGAAAATTAAAAAAAAATCCTGTATCTTTAATGTAAACTTTCCCCTCACTAAACCCCAGCCTCGTTTTCCTGTATTAGAGCCTGTTGGGGCCCTGAGCCAGATCCTGGGGGCTGTTGTATAGAGTAGCTTGAGCTTGTGTTTGGCTTCAAAGACTAGTGTGTTTTCGAAGGGACTGAAGGAGGCTTGTTTGGGCTGCAGCAGATGGACATGGACCAACAGCACTAATTGCATCCTGAGGCATTCGTCAAGGAGAGTCTACACCTTGAGCTGCTGGGATCTAATCTACAATGTGGAAATGTTGTTAGAAAAGTTGGTGTGAAGCCAAGTTGGAAGCCATTTGGTGTCCTCATTCTCTACGTTATTGTTCTAAGGCTGTGGCTCTCGCTGAGCATAGAGCTAGGCAGACAGCCCCAAAGCTCCAGCAAACCCCGTGTCTCTATCACAAGATCACTGAGGTTACAGGGACATTCACCACAACTGGCTTTCAATATCAGCCGTGAGAACTTGGCATCATCAGTTCTTCATGCTTGGACAGTAAGAGGTCTTAACCACTAAGCCATTTCCCCAATCCCGGTGCTGTTACTGTTGAAGTGGCATTGTTTAAAGGATGCAATTTAAAACCAAGTTCAACCAGCTCTTGCTTAATCTTGGAAAGTTAAGTTGTAACCTTGGTTAAAAATGATTCGTTTTACTTATTTACCAAATTCCTGCTGAGAGGAGTTTTAGGTGCTGTGATGTTTTGGGTGCATGGATGGGAGATAGATACCGATAAATATATTTCAAAATCACCTGCTTTCTTCTTTATTATTCTTGCTATTTAATATTCTTGCACAAGTATGATACTCTCAGAAAAAGAGGTAGTTTTTCCTCGTCAGTTTTTAAAGCGGTTTTGGTACTGTGAGTTGTGGTGGAATTCATGAGCCAGACTTCGTTCCCATAGAATGACCCCCTTCATTTTCCCTCTCTTTCTTCCTGGCCTCAGTTCCACTTACATTTGTATCCAGTCTGGAATCGCACTTTTGTGAGTCATAATGCTGCTATTTGTTGGCATTATTTTTCTACATAGATATAGTAAAGAAACATATGTGCTCAGGTACATACGGGAATTAACTATTGTGTATTATATAATTGCATATTGATGTGGTAAATACATATTCAAATAGTGTTGAATTATTTTGATTTGTAGTGAGAGTGGATTATTACTTAGTGGTACATTAGAAAGATTGGATTAGCCTAAGTAAATATCTTCAATTTTCTCTGACGTTAGATGTTTGCCTTTTGTATATAAAGTGTGTATTTCTCAATCTGAGGAGACAGTTCAGTGGTTAAGTGGCTGCTCTTGCAGAGGATCTGAGCTTGGTTTTCAGCACCAAAATGAAAAATCCCAACCATCTGTAACTCCAGTCCCAGGGCTCCCAACACCCTGTTCTGGGCTCCGAGGGCTCCTGGCGCAAATGGAGTGTATATAGATGTGTGTAAGGAACTCACACCACACATAGAAAATCAAAGCTTTAAAACATTCTCTTTCTCCCTTTTTCTACCCTCTGCCTCCTAAAGATTTTGGAATAGAAATTCATAATATGGTTTCTTAGGCCTTTTATTATCAGAGTATATGATTGTATAATTTTACTTTTTGTCTCTAATGGCGAATTAAAAACAACAAGTGTGTGTGTGTGTGTGTGTGTGTGTGTGTGTGTGTGTGTGTGTGTGTACATGTCTGTCTGCCCTTACCAAGCACACATACAGTTCAGCCCAGCGGTATGACTGATTCAAAATATCATTGAAGGAGATTAACATTCTTTCTGGTATTCTGCCCAGCAAGAATGATAAAACCTCACACACTAATTACCAATTACCACTCAGGTCTCTCAAAAGATAAATTGCTGACAGAACCAGCCTTGACAACATAATCCTTACTGATTTCAGCATTTTTGCTGGATCCAAAGTGAACAGAGCACACATTGGTCAAAACTGGAGAAGGATTTCACAGTCATCTCTCAGTACACCTACCAACATTTCCTAATCACAATTCAGGACTCGTTCAATGAAAGCTTCAAGTCATTTTATTTCGTTTTAAAATGTGTTTTGAAAATGTCCTATGTCTGATATTATGGCTTTAAAATTCTCTAGTCTCTTATTATCTATGCTTTTGCTTTTCTAGCGAGCTGCCTGCAGGAGACACTGTATTTGTAACTATGGAAATAGTTCATTAAGTTTTTGACTTCTTTTACAGTGCATTGTTAACCTTATTTTATGGCCAGTGGAATCACTCATAAAGTTTGCCATATATATGTGTAGGAGAAAACTTAACAGAGAGAATTTGGAACCATCTGAAGCTTCAGCTATCCAGATTATCTTAAAACATTTCTGCCAATATGGGGCAGGGTCGCTCTTGCCAGGATGGCATTCTCCTCCAAACTACAGGTCCATGCTCTCTTCAGCTGATATGTATAAAAACAAAGGATGACCAAGAGTTGGGAAAGCACTAGAGGTGTACTGTTTATTACATTTTAGAACAGCCTTCATGAAGGAAATAAATGATCATAACGCTGATGGTTTTTTTGACTGTTGAAATATGAAATAGAAATGAAAAGCTCAATGAAATTTACAGACTGGAGAATCATAAAAGTTTACTTTCTGTCTTAACCCATCCAGACATTGTGTCCATAGATAATAACTGTTAATTTGTTTGTTTTATTAAAAATGCGTTTGTGGATGGAGACTGTGCCATGGTTCTGAGCAGGCACTGTGCTTGCAGAAGACAGGCTTCCATTTCTAGCATCTGAGTCATGGTTCACCCCCTCCTGTCCCTCCTACTGTAGGGAACCTGCGTTCACAGTTGCATACATCTAAATAATATAAATAAATAAATATGTTTTTCAAAAGACTCATTGAAACAAAAGTATAGAATTATAGACTTGCATGTTCTGATGCCATGGTGTTATTATTTAACAGAGAACATAGTCCTATATAATTTCAAAGCTATTTCTTATTGTTTATTTGTAAGTTATATCACATTAAATATGCTGAGTGTGCATATTATATATGTATACATAATTACCTTTAAAAGTGCTGGAACTTCAATACTTTAGAAGATCTGAAAAGTATTCCAGGACCAACAATTTCAAAGGCAGCGTGTTAAGCTTATTAGATCACCTGGGTAATAATTCAGTGGAATTCAGATGATTTCTGCTATTGCCCTATTTTATTCTGCTGTGATAATATAAAACTCTGTCAGCTGAGTGACAGTGGAATATTTATGACATTTGTTTTGTTAGTGGCAGCTGATAAAATATTTTTACATATTTGGAGAGGAAAAATAATACACATGCCACTGTTCTTATTTGAAAAGCTGTTTGTCTGCATTCTGAGAATTCCCTTTAATTGTAGATACGACCATGGATGAATCTTAGTTTTACATGCTACACACTCTTTATGTCAAATGAGCCACTTTCTTACATAGTTCCTTAATGCCTTTAAATTTTATATTCTGGTTAAAAGCAAACTTTCTTGATTTTAAAAGTTTTTTGTTCTAGCGCAGCTGAAAACAGTTTTCATGAGAACTGGAATATGCATTTAGAGGTCAAGAACAAAACAGAGAAACAAAGTTATTTCTACCTTAATGCAAGTAGAGTTACCTTACTGCTATGATGAAAGGGTTCAGTTCTGCTATGGAAGGAGAGAAGTCACAAACACTCCAAATTGGCACATTCTGTCAGTGAAAGACATTGGGGAGATGTCCTCAGAATGTCATCTCTTCACTGTGCAAACACAAGCTATGTAGACGCTCCAAGGGATACAAATGACTGTTAGACGTGTGTTTGCATGTCGCTGTGGCAAGGGCCACCTGTTCTGGTTCAGTACACAGTGTTCTTGTCAAGAGAAGTTATGTCCGTAGTGAAGTTAAGCCTGAGTGTATGACCACCTCCTTGCCTCACTCCTACAGAGGACTAGAGACAATAAGTGACAGAGATAACATACAAGGGATGGTGGAGTTAAATAAACAGATGGCTCCACACATGCTATTTCACAGGCAGAAGCCGTCTCCTCAGGCCTTTTATGCTTTGCCTTTCGGGCAAAGGGCTTTCTCTGGGTTCAGTTGATATGGCAGCTGTTGCAGCAAAGAAACCATGTTGTCTGTGCTTCAAATCAGGAAATATCACAGCCGTGTGAAGGCATCTGATTTTTCCATCTGTTGAGTGCTGGGCCTGTATTTTCGCTAACTTCACGTTATACAATGCAGCCTGTAAGAGGTGACCGAAGGTGCCCTGAGTACTAAATTCTATATTGGGAACAATCTAGCAGCCTGTTTAACTCTCAAACTTACCTAAGAAATAGATTCTTGCATTTTGATGCTCAAGTGGATGTAGGTTGAAGCATTTAATTTATTTGTGCTTGTGTGTAGTTTGAATCAAAACTCAAAATTTAACACGGGCAGTGTGGGTGGCTTATATTCTATGGAGTTATTGCCCATTGCTCCATTGTATATATTCCCTGAATTAAAGTTCTATGTTTATTCAATCTTCAAGGCCTCTCCCAGTTAAATTATTATTGTATTATTATTATATCATTATTATTAATGCATGCATTGCATGCACAAGAGTATGTGTGTTAAGCTTATACATGTGTTCACATATATGGAGACCAAAGCCAGACATGCCATCTCTTTTTCAACGTGCTTCCTCCTTATTGATCACAATAGCTGAATGAGAACTTCTGTATTCAGTAGCTGGTTGGCCTTGCAGCTTTTGAGAACTGCCTGCCTCTGCCCTCCGTGCTGGGAACACAGGCACCCTCAGCTCTATGCAGACTTCTGTGCTGTGTGCTGAAGATTCAGATTCAGTCCTTACGTTTGTGGAGCAATGCCTCTTACCTACTGAGATAGCTCTCTGGTTCCTCTACTGAAATCTTGCTTATCCTTAAATAACTATATTCCCAGGAGATATGATTACATATGTCAAGGTGGTTAATGGTCTGGTAGCCTCTGTCTCCAAAGTTTCTCAGTTCTGTGGTATAACAACAGTGGTATAATTCAGAAAGAACACACAAATACTGCCTCTTTGTACTACAAAAATCTTATTAAAGTTTCCAAAGTACAGTCTTGTCTCCTCTTTTCTACAATCTTTATTTAAAACTCAAACCAAATAAGAAAATCCTAAAATTTGAATACTTTAATGTTACAAGTGTCTGGTTGTGCATCACAAAAGGGGAAATGTATCTGTGATCAAGGTACATTTTATTATTTTCTGAACGTTCAAGTGCAGTATTTTCTATTTCACTACTAGGCTTTGTGCCGGGCTAGCAAAGAATACTGTAATCTAGGCTAACAGGGGAGAAACACAAATGAGGTTATGCACAGCCCCCAGCTGAGTGCTGGGAAGCATCTGACCTTGGCTTGCATCTGCTCTCTGGGGTCCTGTTGCTGCTGAAGATTTTTCCAGGTTAGTTCTGGCCTTGTGCCAAGATGACATGTAGCGCAAACATACGGATCATGAGATTTACCTCAGAGACAACTTAACACGGTGATGGTCAATACTCACTTTATATGACATTCTTTGAAACCTTACTTCTTTCAAGGACTTCCTTGAAGGTGTCTGTCTCCATTAGAGGGCTGTGCAATCTAGTGTGAGAGTCAGCAGGCGAGAGAGATGGAGCTACCTCCCCATTAATATGTCATGCTTTTTAAGATATGGAGAAACTATATAAGAGTTGGCATTTCTATTGCCATTTTGTTTCCCAAGCCACATGTGTTTACAGATGCAGTACCCATCTGAGATGTCTGTGAGTATGCTGGGATATGTTTCCTTAATTAGAAATAGTGACACTAGTCATTTAATAATATAACCATAATCTTTTATGTCTTCAGATCAGTGAAGATATAGAAAGATTAAATTGAAAGACAGATGATAGAGTTAATGAGGTGATGATTATAGATAGATAAAATGTAGATAAGAAATATTTAGATAGATAGATAGATAGATAGATAGATAGATAGATAGATAGATAGGCAGGTATACAGACAAATGATAATTACCTAATTAGCTTTAGCAACTTGACACGGTTCAGAATTGTATGAGGAAGTCTCAGTTGGAGCATTGCCTCCATCAGATTGGTCTTTTGAAGGGATTTCCTTGATTTCTACTTGATGTAGGACGACCCAGTCCATTGCGGTAAGTACCATCCTTAGCAGCAGCACCTAAGAGAGGCAAGATTGCCAGTTGAACAGAAGACAAAGAGCTGACCCAAAAGCATTGTTCCTACCTGGGTTCAGCTTCTAGCTCCTGCTATAAGTTCTTACTTTGGCATGTTTAAATATGGACTGTAATATATGAGTTTAAATAAACTCTCTCCACCATAAGTCACTTTTGGTCACAGTATTTATCAAAGGACTGAAAACACTATCTGTAGAAGAGATCAATGGATGGATTGACTGATGCATGGACAGAAGGGTAGATGGATGTATGTGTTTTGTTTCGATGTTTACCTATTAGTGATAGATCAGCTCAGTCAGGCTAGGCAGTTGTCACAGGTACTTTGCATTGCAGCTACTCTATTTTTATCTTAGATATTGTTTGTATGCGTGTAATTCTTATGAGTGACTAATAGAGTTTTGTGGCTTTTGAGCCATGCTATGAACCAATGCAATTTTCCATCAGAGAGAAAGGGGATATCCAGCAACTAAGAGGTTGGGGCAGTCTGGCATACACACACACAAAAGCACAGACTATATTTGGGAAATTTTAAAGCAAGCTGTGGCAATTTCAAATAGCAATCAGCATGCCCTCCCTTCCACTGACCTCATTAGAATCTCTAGGGCATTGTATAAATGGGACATTTTTTTGGGGGGGGGGCGCTAACTGTGATCCTACAAAACTGTTGTTGAGATATGATAAGATCCCAAAGGCACATATGATCAAGGCCCCAAGCTGGTGAAAATATTGATAGGTGACTGCAAGATGATGTTAGTAACTCTATCAGTGGATTGATTCATTAAATTGTTCACTCCGAATGAGCTGGTCAAAAGTAGGATCTCATTGGATGGCATAAGTTAGTACTGGTTACCTTCCACTCGCATATGGAATGCTGGCCTTCTTGCTCTGGATGTCTCTGCTCGTGTGCTTCAGTGAGGTAAGGAATTCTCTCCTCTGCCCATTTGCTGTGATGTTTCCAAGCTACAGTTCTGGATATATGGGAGCCAGTTGACCACACAAGCAAACCTCTGAAACCACAAGCCAACATAAATCTTTCCTCTCTTAACCTGTTTCTCTGAGGTGTTTTTCCTAGCAGCAGAGTCTGACTAGCACACACACACACACACACACACCACACATTGTGCACACACACGTGTGTGTGTGTGTGTGTGTGTATAAAATGATTCTTCTGCCTACCTATTTCTTTAAAGATAATTTTTCCCTGATTTCTAGTAAGATCTGAGCAACCTACAAGAACAAGCACGTGCCAGAGTAGTAGGGATAATTGAAACTGGTCCGTGGGAGTCACTCTCTTTTAAATGCCAATAATATTGGTAGAGCTTACAGAAGATAATAGTGAGTCTTCAGTTAGATACATATACACATACATACATACATACACACATCACACACAGCAATACATATATGCATACATACATTCATACACGCATTATTGTAAAACATGGAAAAATCCTATGTTTGAAAAGAAAGCCTTCTGGAAGACAGCATAGCCCTTGTAACCGACTGCACCAAGACCTGTGTCTATATAGGAAATATAAATCTCTGGAATTTTCAATGAATTTGAGCATTCGATCGGTTTGAACAGACCAGTTGCAGAATGCTTGGTGTGCTTGCTTATCTGCACTCAGTTACAGAAGGTTCTGCTTCTAACTCTCTAGGGAAAGGCCTGGTGGAAATGACTGCACTGTGCTCCCGCATGAGGTCCTTCTGGAGCCAGCAGGGCTGCTGTCCTCAGCAGGTGCCTCCAGGCTATTTCTAAGTTTGCTCCACATTTTGTCTTAAAGTATCTCCGGAGACTGTGTAATCTGTTATTCAAACTGACAGTGTTTCTCTTTAGACTATTCAAGAATCTGGCAGCCCTTTTCTATGTGTAAACGAATTTGGGAAATTATCCCACGGCAGACGTGCACAGCACTGTGCTGTCCATTCATCCACAGCTTGCCCCATGTTCCATTCCTGTTGAAAGGTGGATGGACTTCCTCACATCTAGATCCTGTGGGATGCTCCAGAAACATGAACTGACATTCTCTGACCTGTGCTTTTGGCTTCGTATCCTAGAACGTCTGGTGTCCCCTGAGTGGGCCTGGTGTGACATTTTGTTTATACATCCACAAAGACTCCTGGAACATCCTCAGATGAACAGATGGGCACATCAGCAATGATGTCATGTCCCCATTAATACATTGGAAGGTCAGGTTAGAAATAGTCTATAGAAACATTTCCCAAGACAAGTAACTGCTAGTTAGTACAAATTAAGTTTGGAGATAAGAAAACATATGAACCAATGGTCCTTGTTCTCACATTTTCCTAAAGCCCGAAGACTAAAAATCATATAAAATATCACAATTAAGTACAACATGCACTGCCAATACCCAAAAGTTTCTATGGCTCTAAAAATGCATATGGATGTACCTCTGAGTTTATTATCCTTTGGCACACAGAACATTTTTATTGATGCTTTCTATCATCTGATGTCTATGTTCTTATTCAATTTCAGTTTTATTTATTTACAAATTTCATTTATATATTCTGCATAAATTTTCACAACCATGATATGTTTACACCTGAGCTTAGACAGGACTTTTTCTGATAACTACAACACCTATGGGCAGTCACTAATTCCAAAGAACACTATGTAGATTGTTTTCCTGTGTCTAAGCCTCTCCCGTGATTTATCATAATAAACTCTGTACTATTATTTCTGGGCAGTTGGCAATTATGACTTGTACCTAACATTGTAGCTACAAGTAACTAACATTACAAAAGCACTAGAAAAGAGGCTTTTAAATGTCTTGGAAAAATGCAAGAATACCTTGTAATTAGAATACCTTGTAAATACCTGACAGAAAGAGAAAGTTAAACAGTAGAATTAAAGTGAGTTTTATGAATGGAAATGAGAGGATTGATGATGCCTTTGATGCTCACCTTCTGCTTGGAAGTGTTTCTAATTGGTTTTCTTTCACTTAGAGGCATTTCTCAATCAGCATCATTACCCCAGATCTAGCAGTAGGGTGCACACATGTTTCTGTACGTGCTATTAATCCTGTTGGCAAGCATTGATTTGGGGGTGATTCTGAAGATTCTCTTTAGAAATTAGGAGACAGAGCATGTGTGGTTGTCTGTTTAGGAGCACAGTAAGCTAGTTGCCCATTCTAAATGACTTCCCTGTGGCTTTGACTCACCTACTCTTCCATGATGGCTTCTTGCTATGAATAGGTAGAACGGCAGTTTGAAGAGCATCAACTACCAAATCTGCTTCCTCCACATTACAGATCAGTTTTTGCTGTATGCAATAAATCCCATATAAGTTTTTGAAGAGGAAAATATATTTTACCAACTTGTTAATATATTTATATCTTGCACTTCATGATTCAATGAGCAATGATTTTGACAGATGTGCCTCAGACTAACTGACCGAGAGGCATCAGTTTCTGCCGCTACAGCCCTTTCACTTTTTAAATGCTGTCTTTGGTGGCTGACAAGATATTTTTGGCTTTAAATGGTTTGTTAAGCCTAAAATTCTAAAGTTTTTTTTTTCACAATCAAAAGAGAAAGCAGGTATTTAGTTTTACTTAGCTTTGGAAATTTTTATGAGACTCATATTTCTATAAATTAGGGGAATAATCTGGTCCTGAATTATAAATCTTCCCAGCATGCTTGAAAATACCAACCTGTACTTTAAAATGAAATTGAATCTTGATTTACCTTATTCAAATGAATGATTTATTTCACACCATGATATTAATGCAAAGGGAATGCTATCCAGTTTTTGTAGCTGTTTTGACCAGAGTTTGATAGAAAAAACTAACCTATCTTTGAAACCACAGGCCTCTGAGGTGAGCAAAGAGGGCTAGCCCAGTCCTCACCTGGGAATTAGCATCAATGTTTCCTGCTCTACTCTCTTATTATTTTAATTGTCTCACTACTTTTCTTTAAGATATTTCTATTTTCACAGGTAAAATATCTAGGTTTAAATGTTAAATTGTACCATGAGATTTATAATAAACCAAATTCTAGATGAATGTGTTTCCTCCTCCCTGTCCCTGGAATATTTCCCCTTTTTCATTATTAGACAATATCTGTAGGAATTTAGTTCTAGTAGAAATAATGAGTTATGACACATAACCTCCTAATCCTCTACCACAAGTTTTTTTTTTCTACCACAAATTTTTAAACACACAATAGTCATGTGACCATTATGTCAGCCTTTATATCAAACATTGAGTGAATGGTTTTTTGTTTGCTATAAAAATTACAACTGGCAGGGTATAGTGGCCTTTAATCCCAGCATCCTGAAGAGGCAGGGTGATCCCTGAGTTTCAGACCAGCCTGGCCTACAGAGTTTCAAGACAGAAAGGGCCACACAGAGAAACACTGACTCAAAACAAACAAACAAAGAAAACAACAAACAAACAAACCACACAAAACAAAAAACAAAACCAGGGAAAAGATGTTTCCTTTGATGTTATAGTTTCATTGTCTTATAGATACTCAATTCTTGTAACTTATTATTAATGGTTTTGACATTTTACTTTTGTCTGAAAATACCCTCCTAAGCATCTTAGTTAACATTTAATAATAAGAAGCGTGTTATTTAACATTGTCATCGTATGAGCTGTAAAGGCCATCCTTGTTACTCTTAATGGTTTATACTTGTTTCTTAAACTTTACAATTCTTGTGATTGCTATTCTTTTATGATTTTTGTGGCTTCTGTTTTATGTCTCAATGTATTTCAGTTATGAGATATGCATTCATTTTCTTCTCTCCCCTTCTATAGTTTAATGGCTTTATGTGGCTTACGGGCAGGCTACTTCTCTACAGAGGTGTGGGACTCTCTTTCTTAGGTACTTCTGTATCTTTTCATGAGAGCTAGGTAAGTTCTGCACATGACGAACATACCCAGGATCTAGGAGAAACAATGAAGCCACGTGTTCAACAAGTACCTAGTCAGACCCACTCCTGTCAAATTGACCCGGAGGAGCTTGCCTGCTTGCCCACAAGGACTGCAGCATAGCTAGGAAACTATTGTCACCCCATATCAGAGATGATTTTTCCTGCATCTGGAATCTTCTCTTCACTACATGTACCTCTTTCCCACCCTTAAAAAGTAGCTTGCATTTTGAGAGATTTCCTTTTAATTTTGTTGTATCCATTACAATTGATGTTCTATTATTACTTTTTAAAAAGTCCTTTGAAAGGTGTTTTCCCAAATGAGCTGTTATTGTAACTTCTTATTCTTAACCTTAGAATATGGTTCTTTGTATTTATGTGACAACATTTTGTCAGTGTGTGTTTGACATGCTCTTTGCCTCCTGACACGGCTTTCTCCTTCTGGCTGGCTTTTCCCTCCCTGGCCCCCTTTGCATTGGTGTGATTCTTTCTCTATGTTCTATATTCACTTTCTTCTCAAATATCTGGCGTTCTTCATCATTTCAAATTTAAGGCTAAGTCTGGCCGACTCCCGACCAGCGGAAAAAACAGCCACACTCAGGATTCTTCTCGGATCATGCTTTATTGGAGAGCCCTTGGTTGAGGAAAAGAGCGGGAGGCGAGAGAGAGTGAGGTCTAACATGGCGGCTGCTTATATAGGGAGATGTGACGCGACTCAGGCCTTGATTGGCTGCTATGTGCCCGCTGGCACCAGAGTCCTCGGGATTGGTTAGGGATACCTAGGTTATTGCGCATGCGGGAAGCGCCTGGACGCTCAGTCCGGAAGCATTGCCAAATATGGAATTGTTTACCTCCAAACTGCGAGGATGCAAGCGTCATCTTGTAATGGCGTTTGTGCCTATGGCTCCCTGCAGCTAAGAAATGACAAAGCTAATTGGGGACTTTTCCCTAGTGGTTATGGTTCTCCATTGGGTTGGCTGTAACACCCTAGTTCTAGATAGAAGTTTGGTTTGCCTTTGGAGGTTTTTATGTGATGAATGTTTCAGGTAAGCCTATTTATCCTAATAGGGAAATAATACATACCCTATTAATCACTTCAGCGGTAGTTAATGCTGCTTAGGCTGAAGGCTTCTGTGGAAACATTTTTCCAAAATTAATCTTCCCCAAGCCCTAGTTAAGATGGGGGAGAAATTGAAAACCTGCTTAGCTTCAGAGAAAGACCCTTTATCTGAAATCTACACTCCCACCTGAGATTCCTGCACAACATCTTTGGCATTTTCTTGGTCTCTTCACATTTAATAATTTATGGTACAGGAAGGACAGGAAAGAGAGAAATGTACATTTGGGTTGCCCAAATTATTAATATTGTTCTTATTACTATTAGTAGTAGTACTATTCAAAACTAATAAAATAATTTGAATCATTTCAGTAGTGTTTATAAATTTTACTTTCATGCTTATACAAATAGAATTTAGGGTATAATTATTATTAATTACTCTATTTTAAATATGAAGCATTTGGGATCCAGGGAGGTGAGATGGATTCCTCATGTCTTACATCAAGCATGTGTGCATTCAAGTTTGAACTAGTTCCTCACTCATTTTTCGGCAATAGAGGTGGTTTTTCTTCTTTGGGTATGCCTTATCATTTTTAGTAATTGCAATTCAGATGATTCTTCAAGGAAGTAGAAAGCAAGTTGCAAGAGAATCAAGGTGCTCACACACCAATTTAGCAGCTCAAACAAACGTTTCTGCCTCATTAAGTGAACGCTGAAGAAAAGAGAACCCACCAACACCCATGTTTCTATATTTGCCATTTCTATGTATTTTTCAAACTTAGACATCCTGGCAGACTTGATTGCATCTTTAAGGTTTGCTCCTTTACTTTGACAGCTTCATTCATATTTAATTTTGAGCCATTTTTTTTTACCACTACCCATCTTCTTTCTGCATTAAGATACATGCTCTCCCCATAATGCAAATGTAAGGTATCCGATATTCTAATCACCATCAAATTTCCTCTTTCTCAATTTCCTGTAACAGGAGGACTGTGTGCTTAAACATCACTGTCAGTTGAATGTTTTCCCCATCGTTCCAACAATAGCACCAATTAGTTTCTTATTCAGAAGTCTACAGCCTTGAAACACATGGTTGGAAGAGCCTTTTCACGTTGAAAATCTGTCAGATGGCAAACAAATCACCACCACAGAACCTGCCCTTCACGCCCATCCTCGTCTTTTAACCACTCTTGGATTCCGAGTTTCTGCTTTATTGTTTGGGTAACAGATTCTAATTTCTACTAAACATTGGCCGTCTCTCTATGCTTTGCAACTTCAAATGCCTCAAAGGAGAGGTTTATGTCTCTGTCTTGTACTACTATACTGACGGTTGGAGAGATAATCTATTTTCTTTGTTTGCTACGCATGCCTTTGAATATTTGGCTCTGAATTTGTCTCCCAAATTTCCAAAATGAGCTGTGTTAAAATGCTTAAGTTTACAGCTACCAACCCCCACTCAGTCAGCAGGTGCATTTCAAAAGATCTTTACAGTGTATAGAATCAAGTTATCTTATTTTCCTTGATACTTGCTAAATGGCAGATTTTTTAAGTTTTTTTTTTAAATAAAGGGGTTTTTTTTGTTTCATTATTAGGTGATTATTCTCTTTCCACTATGCCATTTGTTTATGATTTTAAAAGAAAATTTCCTATTATCTCACAATCTGATGGTGTTTTATTGTTTTTAATTTGAGAAGTTTCCTATTTTCTTATTTCCATCCAAATTATCATATACTCCCAAATAACATTATTTGACCTTTTCACTTCATTCCCTGTGTTTCTTGGTTTTCTCTTTCATATTGAACTAGATGCCATGCAGAAGCCATTTAGCAGAGTGGAATTTGGGGGCTCCTTTTTCTTTACCTTGGACCTGAGTTTAGCTGCTACTAATGTGATTTGGTCATTCAAGTATATATTACCAAGTTGAATATCTAGTACTTTATGTCTTATTTAGTGCTCTAAAAAATTTAAAAAATAAATAAAATTTTAAAAATAAAAAAATATTATATTTCTTAAGGAAAGAAACACAATGACTGTGTCAATATTTTCTTGTACATATCAGAAATGAATGCATTTTTATTTTATAGATATTTGGCCATGCATGAATCTTTAGAGACAACTTTAATCTGTGAATAATTGTTATTTTTAATGTATTTCTTGGGGTCTTTATATTGATACAGTCCTATGGCACTTTTGCTTCTGTCTTGATGGTCTTACTACAGTCAAGGACAGCTCCTGTGGCCTGTGAATATTGCAACACCTATCTGATGGAGGGCAGCAATGGAGGTCACTCACCAGTGACCTGAGCCTCAGGTCACAATGATCCAGAGCCCTAACCTCCTCCAGCAGTTCTAGAAGTTCATCCTCTTTGGCTGTTTCCATGCTCTGGCATCTGTCAGTCACCACGTTTTATCTTATTGCCTCATCCCTTGGGCTATGCTCATAATGTTCCTGGTCTGCATGTAATGGAGTTTAAGTTTGTCTTCTAAAAGAGCATTTGGAAGGATGGTGGGGCTCACCAGGAAGAAGGCCACCATGACATTATCTTTGTCTCAAAATTCTTGATATGGTTCCATCAGTGAAGACCTGTTTTAGATTAGGACCTGGGCGTCGGACTCCAAAATTCACCATGCATGCACCCTCTCGAACCTTGTTTGTTTATATTGCTGCTGTGGCTGGTAAAACACAGGTGGACCTGGCTTCTATGCTGCTTATGCGATACTCTTGGCAACCCAGGATACTGCAGCATTTCCAAGCACAGCTTTTAAGAGACAGTAGACAAGTTCTCTCAACCGAATTCCATTTGGTAACTTCTTAGCAAAGTGGTCCCTTATATCAAGCTCACCCCCTTTTTCCTTTTAAGGTTTCAGTGATTCTCTTAAGGTTTCCATATGAACACACACAGCTCATTTGTCATTTTCCTTTTTTTATTTCAAAAAAGCCACTTTATTGAGGAAAAACGTTAGGTTGAATGGGGTTTACTTTTGCTACATAGTTCCATTCTTTTTCTTTTTTATCTTTTTTATCTAAATGTATATTTTTATTGCTTTATAAATAATACCATTCAAAATTTCCACCTCCTCCCCTCCCCCCATTTCCCTCCTGCTCCCCCACTCATCCTCCTCTCTCCTCCTCCAGTCCTAAGAGAGGGCAGGGAACCCTGCCCTGTGGGAAGTCCCCACTTCATCCCTCCCCACTCCATCGAGGCCTGGGAAGGTGTGCATCCAAACAGACTAGGATCCCAAAAAGCCAATACATGCAGTAGAATCAAATCCCAGTGCCATTATCATTGGCTTCTCAGCCAGCCCCCATTGTCAGCCACATTCAGAGCATCCGGTTTGATCACATGCTCGTTCAGCCCCAGTCCAGCTGGCTTTGGTGAGCTCCCATTAGATCAGTCACACCCTCTCAGTGGATGGACCAACCCCTCTGGGTCCTGACTTCCTTGCTCATCTTCTCCCTCTGCTCTTCAACTGGCCCTTGGGGGCTCAGTCCATTGCTCCGATGTGGGTCTCTGTCTCTATCTCCATCCATCACTGGATGAAGGCTCTATGGTGATATTCAAGATATTTTTTTTCGAAAAGAACAAATTTGCTTTCTGTTAACTTTGTTTTTCTCTGTTGAAATACATTATTCCTGTTAAATTTTTTTTGTAGAAAGTTCCTAAATTTTGAGTAAAGTATATAATAAACTATCTTCACAAACTGCTTCATTCATTGCTTTGTGTTTTCAGCTTCCTCTTGTGTATTTCTCAGTAGGAAGGCTGTAGAAAGGTGAACACAATTACTGCATTCCTGGCAGTTTTTCATTGACCTATGTAATTGTTTGGCTTTTTGAACAGTGTTATTCCTGCTGTGTAATTGGCACCCACTTTGTTTTATTTATTCTTCATTGTAAATTCTACCCTGCCATGCATCTATAACATCCTGAGTGTATTATTGTTTATATTTGGCAGTTAATTTATTTTCTATTCCTTTTATTTATAAGTGAAAGACATTTCTTACAAGTTGGAGTTTTATTCTCCTCTGTAAGCTAATAAAAGAAGTTTTCTTTAATAAGCGACCTAAGTCTATATTTATATATATTTCATTTCAAGTCTGGAATGAAATATATTACAGTGGAGAGTATTTCTATGTATATATTCTATATCTTTCCCTCAATTGTCAGTTGCAATGCAAATTTAATTTTGGAGTTCTATTACACTTTTTCTTTAGGAAAGAGCATCATATTAGAGCGATTACCTTTATACCAAAACATGTAGAAGGTTGCTGCCCATCCTTATTCTCTCTCTCACCTCTCAGACTGAGTGATATCTGGACTTCTCCAACAGAGCTGTCAGAGACTACTTACATTTCAGGTTGCCTTCTGCCATCATGTTTTAGTTACAAATTCATATCTCATTACCATGAATATTAACTCATATCATCCTCAAGTTTGCTAAAGCATCTGATTTTCAGTTACATTTGCTCAGTTGGGTCTTTTTGCTTTTTATTCACTTTGTGTAGTTTTTCCCAGTTTCTTCTCCCGTGCGATGAAGTTCATTCTCTAGCAGACATGATGGCTCTTCTGCACCATGTTGAGTTGAACGGAGCTATGGTCAGCTTTGTTGATGTAGAATTGATTCTTCCAGATGACCTTAGGTGGAACTTAACATTAGATGTCATGGCAGTCATACTTTGTGCCTTTCTCTGTATGGAACATAGGTTGTCTCACTTGGAGGTCGTTGTGTTTTCATTATTCTATACAACTTTCAACTTTCCCTACTTTTCCAGGACAGTTTACTGTGAAGACTGTAGGCTTCCCTAATCCCTTTATGAATGTGTTTTATTTTGAATGAATTATTCTAAAATGAATTTTGGATACAAATACATTGTGCATAACTTGATTTACAAATATTTGCATACAAAACAGTTGAACATGTAGAGAACTATTTCAAGTACAATAAGAAAATGTTTTTACATCTGTAAACTGTTTTACGAAGTTAGTAAATCCTATGCATTCTTTTTCTCCTTTTAACAATCCAGGCTCCTTTCTTTTCATATTAACTGATGAAGGTGTAAATTTTCTACATATTGTACATATTCTGTACTATTCAAATTATAATCCACACCATCTTTTGGGAAGAAATAAAGAAATAGATTTCAAGACTGATAAACTTGTAACTCATATGCTTACTGCAAAACATTTTAGCCCCATTTCTCCTGCTGGAAACCCCAGAAATCTAATAGTCTCATAGTGCTGATGGTTGGGATAGAATCTGATTGATACCTGGTGAGGAGCATGAGACTGTACTATAAGGCACAGGGTGACGTGTGGTGAGGCAGAGCAAGATTACTGGCTCAGTCCTGCTTCCTTGTCCCTGTTTCTGTACATGTATATATGTGAACCTGTGTGCACAACAAAACACAAAGATCAACTTGGGGTATTTTTCTCAGGTTCAATACACCTTGTTTTAAGGCAGGGTCTCTCACTTGGTTTGTCACTCTCTAAGTAGGCAAGTCAGAGACCACCAATGAACCTGTCTGACATCCATTGCCGAGCTTACCAGCTCATGCCATCAAACCTGGCTTTGTAAAAGTGTGTTTTCCAGGTTGAACTCATATCCTCTTCCTGGCAAAGCAAGTGCTTTATGAACTGAGCCAGCTCCCAAGTCCTCTCTTCTTCACCACTGATGACATTATTGAAGCAATCCTCATCACTTCTGCTTATTCAAATTGTCACATTAAGGTCCTACCTACATACACTGCTAACATTTAAATCTCAGCTTTATATCTCCTAATGCATGAACTCCTGGGAGAAAGATTTGAATCATATTATACTAGAGATGGATAGTGATGTAGCTCACTTGGTGAGGTGTTTGCTCTGAGAAAGAACTTCGGCATCATATAGACCAGGTGTGGTGGATCACGCCAGGAAAGTAGAAGCAGGAGGGTCAGGAGTTCAAGGTTATCCTAAACTACATAGAGTTTGAGGACAGCCTGGGCCACATGAGACCCTGTCCCAAAATAGGGCCAAAATATTATTGAAAGAGGATAATATTATGGGATCCATGTGACTACACTAATTAAGAGTGTATAACATGGGGACGTGATAGAGTAAATGGAACCTAGCAGAGACTCTCTTTGTAGCCTCTGCTGTATGTTTAGTTACAGCAAATTTCTAAATGTAGTTTTGTCATGATTGACAGTGTTTCCAATAAGTGTTGAGCTAATACTTGGATAGTTACATTCAAATAGGAACTTTGATCTGTCTTGTATGATATAAAACATTGAGGGTGAATGCAGAGCAATGTTTTAAGTCCTAAAGCAATGCATCAAGAAAAGTATTGTAGGAAGATCTTTGAACTTTAGTTTTCTCAAATCTGCATGATGTGATACTGTGTGACATAGCATTGTTTTTCAGTACATAATAGATTACAGTATTGAATTCTACCTAATTAAAATAGTACATCTGAAAATGTTGTTAAGAGAAGAAAAAGACAAGGGAGTTAAAGGCTGGTGGAAAGCAACATGTATTTTGGTTGACTTAAGTGAGTTAATTACTTTGGCATCCAGCGCCTCAGAGACCACTGGTCTTTTGAACATTTTGGCCATGTAATATAACTTGTTATGGTATGAGTTGTGTGGTGTTGGAGAAAAATATATTCCAGCCATAATCCTGAGATTCAAATGGGTTCCCTTTCCTGGGTTTGATTTGGAAACCTCTTTATTCTCATAAATATATACTAAATTTTATCATAAGTAATAGTAACCTTTTATTTTATGTTCTTAGATGATTATTAAAATGTGTTAACTTATTCATAAGTCCAGGGTTTGTTTGTCTTAAACAAGAAGACAACTCACATATTAAAGATTTGGATGATATTACAAAGTAGTTCAGTTATAGGTCATAAGCTTCTACAACATCGTTTGCCTTTTATGGCGACATTTGAGTCCTTTTAGGATTTAGCCAATTTCTTCCATTAGGTCATAAGTTCTTCTATGCTGAGCTGTGAGGATGAAAACAGCATCATTTTCTCAGGTGTAGTGAAAGTCTCTAATGATTCCTACAATTTTCTGTGTGCTCTTGATATTGCTCCTCCAGCCTTGTATTTCAGCTAGTTTTACATCATGTTGTGTCTGTATGTACCATGTGTGTGCACTCACACGCGCTCTCACGTATTGCATTGTTTGGAATGCCGTGACCACAGCTGCAGTAGTGTACCGCCTCATCAAAATCTTTGCCTTTCTAATAGAAAACACCAGAAGCTGTCTAGAACTGGACTTGCAGAGCCTCTAGAAATTCGTTTGTGTAAATAGAGATTAATTTGTGGAAGCATTTCCCGCTGTTAGTATTTTCTGTTCTCCAAAGTGGTTTCTAACCCCAACATTCACATTCCCACCCATACCAGGTATTAGGCTGTGCTCATTTGTTCATCAAATACCAGGGTCCTTATTGCACTAACTTTTCAGAAGAGTAAGAATCAGCAGCCTGAGTAAAGAGTTACAGCTTGTGCTCTGGGGGAAATGAGAGCCAAAGAGGGGATCATGGAGCCATCAGATAAATGGTCTGCTGTGTTTACAACTAGTTGGATCTGTCATTTTAGAACATGAGCCTTTATTGTATGTTCAAAAGGGCATTTTCCAATTTTTGATCTTAACTGTCTAAGAAAGAGAGCCATGTTGACTCTCTTGATACCCACTCCTGTCATCTCAATGGGCAGTACAGTGCCTTGAATTCAATAGAGATTGACGAAGTCTTTAGCAACTGTCTCCATAGCAACCTCATTCCATAACGAACATGTATATTAAAAAAGAGAAAGGCACTAGTATATTCAGTAATTTTTTTGGCCTATGTCATCATTCATTCATATTATAATTCATAGAATAATATCTGATGATATGTGTGCACATATATAATATAGATGTTTATAAAACACAAAATTATATATTTATACAAATATACTTGTTTGTATACATTTTTGTTATTTATGTATAGTGTGTATGTATGTGCTTGCTCATTCTAATGTGGAAATCAAAGAGCAGCATATAGGAATTGGTTTTCTTTTTCCACTATGCAGGTCTATCTCAATTACTTGCAGTTAGACATCAGAAATGCTATTCCACTGGGTAAAAAAGGCATTTGACAAAGGGAAGAGCATAAATTAATATTTATAGCATTGTGAGGCTCATTATTTTTTTACTTGAAAAATCTTTATTTTAAAAACAATTCGTCCAAAATATTTTTGAACAGTGTTTCTAACAACACACATATGGATTGTTTTAGGAGGAACAATTATGCCTACTAACATTCTTCCTCAGTTAAATTCTTCCTCTCGCTGTCCTTCCTGCATAACAAGATGCGTTCCATGACTTACTTAGTTTCTGCATGAGATGAGAAAACTGTCTGTCTTTCCCAGTCCTGCAGGTGGTAAGACTTCTAACCCTGAAAAGATCCTGCATTACAAAGCCCCACTGAGAGGAAGGTTAACAGAACTTACTCCAGTCACAGAGTTTTCTTTTCCTTTGCTTCATTAGTTAACTGTTCAGCTCCAGGAACCATGTGGTTGCCTATGTAGGTGAGGACCAATGTGAGTATCTGTGTTTCAAGAAACTTTAAGAAACTACCATTGTTTTCCTCCACCCCTGCATTGTGTATATGTGCCTTTCCTTTGGCTTTACCAGTTGGAATGTCATACATATCATTAGTATCAAATCTCATATATTCTGTTTATATGACTATCTCTGATATATTCAAGACTTCCCCACTGCTAGCAATTTTAGTCTCTCTAATTTCTTCTTTCTCTTGTTTTTACTCAGGGTCTCCATTACCACCATTGACCTGTTGTGAATTAGAAACCCACAGGGAAACTCAGCTTGAGGGATTGGAGTGTATGAGTCACCCAGAGTAGGCACGTTCAGGGTTAGAACCAAACTTTAAGGTATGTGACGGTGAAAAGGAAATGTAGAATATGTTTTACTTAAAATTGAAAAGTGGCTGTCAATGGAATAGAACCGAATAGTCAAAAAGCATGGATTTCAGCCTCAGCTAAGGCAAAATGGGTTTTGCATGGGAAGCAATAAATATTTCAGAATTTAATGATGAAAGATAGTAAGGAGAAATCAATGATGCTGCCTTGAATTGACTGAGTTTTATTTTTTATGACTTTATAAGAAATGTTTACTGATTTTCCTCCTAGTGTCTCTTAGTATGTCCATGCTCAGAAATAAGTAGTATGATACCTAGCATTATTTTCTGATGTTTGTGCTAGACTTTGATCTGAACCTCCTTTGTAGCTTTTATGCAATCACACTGTACAGTATAATTGTGAAATTATAAATAAACAATAAACTCACCATTCTTTATTAAGTGCAATACAGTAGAACAGAAAGAATTTGATTCTTTTTAAATTACAAATTGATCATACAAAGTGAATAGTTTTCTCTGTCTGTGATCCTGCCACCCGTGAAGGTTAGCAAAACCAATTTAAAAGGAGTAGATTACCTACCTATTTAGGGTTTTCTCTGAGATGGCTTTAGGGAGCCTAATGGATCTTCTTTCTGGGCAATGCATGTGTGCTGGTCCATAACACAGCTAGGGAAAACTAAGACATACAACGTCCCTGGCAGCGGTTTGCCTATGCTGCTGTAATACTTCCAGACTTAACTTCAGAGAGAAAGTCTCTGGATAATTGTAGAATCGATAAGTTGCCCTTTCTTTGTTGATTTGTGGAAGGATCCAGACAGCCCTGTGTGTTATAAGACAATTGCTCTTTGTTCTTTCTCCACAAAGTTTGGAGAGGGCACCTCAGATGGCTGTTAGCACTTTCTCCACAATGTTTGGAGAGGGCACCTCAGATGGCTGTTAGCACTTTCTCCACAATGTTTGGAGAGTGTACCTCAGATGGCTGTTAGCACTTTCTCCACAAAGTTTGGAGAGGGCACCTCAGATGGCTGTTAGCACTTTCTCCACAAAGTTTGGAGAGGGCACCTCAGATGGCTGTTAGCACTTCCTATGCTCCATGCCCTGCCTATGCCCCTTCTCAGGCTTTGTTTCCCTATGCATCTTACTCCTCTTGGCATCTTTAGTTTATTGTTTTCCAACTTTTCTTAACCCCAGAACACCGATTTCAGCAACCTGATTCTAAAACCCAGTCTGTCAGTTCCTTTAGAGGAATCAATTTCTTAATAATGGTTAAATATCAAATGCTGTGGTTATTGGGACCACTAGGGATTAAACAGAGATATGAGATGGTAGCAGATGCTTTCCACAGAACTATATCCATAGCCCCATAGAGCACTGTTTTCAACTCTAAATTAGTTCTGTACTGTATTATTGTAGATTACGGGAAAGATTGTTGGCTTTGTAACAATCAGCTACACCCCTTAAGGAAGCTCTTTGCCTCTTTTACCTCGATTCCTACTGTTGTGGTAACAACTACACCAGTGTGGATCAGCTCAGGGCATACAACAATAGCTAAAATGTATCAGAAGAATATCTTATGATTTCCCTCACACAGGTAAGGCATGCTTTGCTCCCATCTTTCAGTACTACAATCTAACAGTTAAGCTCTAATTTGTAGAACTTTTTGCAGGCTGTTGTTTATGATATTCTCATGTAATCTCAGTTACACGTTTCTTCTCACAAAATAAATTGTTAACCTCTCAACTGTCGTCTCTGGATACAGCAATTGCCACTAATTATAGGAACTTATTCTTTGGAGCAATTTTGGAATTTAACTTTGTTTTCTAATATCCTCGATTGTGTAAAAACCTTCAGATTCTCCTTCAAAACATATGTTCATGGGAAGTTGTTGAATATATATAGTGTGTGTGTGTGTGTAGAGGGAGAGAGAGAGTGAGATACTAAAAGTGTCCAAGAAAGCCTTTTGACAAAAGCTAAGGAATAATCCTTATATGAGACAAGTAACAAATTATTAAAATCTAGTGTGTGGTAATTTAGACAATGTTATTAACAAACTATTGTGTAACACAGCAGAGACATACTTACAAAGGCAAGCTGCTTGATCTCTGAAAAGATTTATCATCTTGAACTAGAAAGAAAATTTCCTTCGTTAATAGTATCTTTGGGCAAGATATTTGAAATAATATCTTTTCAGTGTTCAGTTGAAATCCCAGTTCCCCACTACTGTGCCATTTCTGCTAACACCCTGTTTATAAATGTTGTCATATTTGTTCTATCCACTTGATTCATGACTCCTTCTGCAATGTTAGATATTAGCTACTGTATCTGGTAGGGGAAAGATATACTCTTAAGTAAGAGAGCTGGAGAGGAAGCTCTTTGTCTTTTCATATGATTCACCGGTCATGCACAATTGATGTCCAATAAATATGTTGTTAAAGTAGGTTATTCGGTAGCTTATGTGAAGAAATGAAGAAATGGTGAAACAATTTGTGATGGAGATTGGCTTGGTTACTCCTTTTGAACGACTCTGATAATGCTCACAGTTTCCTTCAGCTGTTGAAAATACTAATTACAGTATTTGGAAAAATACAAAATTCGTTCAGGAACAAATAGAAGAAAATAAAAATTGCGTTGTACAACCATGTTTAAATACTACCTTTTTTATTTTAAATTACTTATTCATTTTACATACCAACCACAGTTCTCCCTCCCTCCCCTCTTCCTGCTCCAGCCACCTCCCCCAACCCACCCAGAACCACTCCTCAGAAAGGGTTATCCTTCCTATAGGGAATCATCGAAGCCTGGTCCATTAAGTTGAGGCAGAACCAACACCCGTCATCCCCCGCATCAAGGCGGAGCAAGGCATCCCGACATAGGAAACGGGTTCCAAAGACTCAACTCATGCATCAGGGATAGATCCTGGTCTCACTGCCAGATCCCACAAACAGATCTAGCTACAAAACTGTCACACACATTCAGCGGGCCTAGTTAGGTCCCATGCAGTCTCCCCAGCTGTCAGTCCAGAGTCCTTGAGCTCCCATGAGCTCAGGTCAGCTGTCTCTGTGGGTTTTGCCATCATGATCTTGCCCTCCTCTTTTGCTCATATAAGCCCCTCTTCAAATGGACTCATGGATCTTGGCCCAGTACTTGGCTGTGAATTTCTGAATCTGATTCCATCAGTTACAGGATGAAGGATTTATGATGACAGGGTAGTCACCAATATGATTACAGGGGAAGGCCAGTCCAGGTACCCTCTCTACAATTGCTTAGAGTCTTAGTTGAGGTCTTCCTTGTGGATTCCTGTGATTTTCCCTGGCACCAGGTTTTTTTTCCTAACCTGATAATGACTCATAAGTAATCTCATTTAAAAATATTTATTCACTTTCAACAAGAAAAGAAAAAGACATACATGTTGACTTGTATTCTAAATAATAAAGAAAGAAGGTGAACATTTCTGAAGTGGTGTATGAGGGCCTCAGAAAGCACACTTGTTTTGAGAGAGAGTTTCAGAGAACATGGCTCAGGCATCCAACTACTCAGAACCTTAGAGTTAAGTAAAGACTGTGAACACTCAGAGAATGAGTTCATTTCAACGGGCACACTTAAAGAAATAGAAAATCAAAGTGAGTCATGGTGAGGAGAGCTGGCTTTGAAACACATTGTTTGCTTTTTCTCCATCCTCCACACACCCTGGAAGCCTTCTCACAGTCGTGGCCACTGAGAGTCCCATATGCAATAAGGAGCATCATCAGAGGAAAAGAGGTCACAGAACACAAGCCAGCCTTATATCTGCAGTCCAGTGATTTTTGATGAGGGTAGCAGAACAACTCAATGAGAAAACCAATCTTTTCAACATTTGGGAAAACAGGATATCTACATGGAAAATCCTCATGAAATTGGATTCAGACCTGACAGTTTATACCGAATATTATTCAAATGACTCATAGATTCAAATATAAGCTTTGAGCAGGAAAAGTTTGAACAAAAATCTAGAATGTCAAAGGTCAAAATAGTATAATATTTTTATTGAGCTAACATAAAATTAGATGTCTGTGCTCAAAGGGGCACATGCAGCAAATGAAATGACAATCTACAAAACTAGAAACTGTTTTAAACAGTATAGATATTTGATAAGGCAGATATGGATTATTATATATAAGTGATAAGTGTCATTTAAAAATACAAATGACACATGTAAAGACATGGCACTCACTTTGTTTCTAGTGAGAGAAATAAATGCCAGACAGCAATCTAGTTTTCCAGCATCGTGAGCCACTAGAGAATTTCAAACTCAGACTGTAGTAGCTAAGGGGAGATTTGAAGGCAAAGACAACAAATGCTGATGAGAAAGTAGAGACATCAGAATGTCAGTGTATAACATAAACTCATATAATATTTTTATCACTTTTATACTTAAGCTAAAATTAAAATCTCATAAAATGTTAAACTAGAGCTATGCCACCTTTGGTAAAGTGTGTAAGTGTGAGGACCCGAGCTTGAAGCCCAGTGTTCACACACAAAATAACAGGTATGGTAGGCAGGCCCTATTAAACTTGTGAAGTAATTCTATTCTTTATTAATCAACTTTATGATATACACACATTCATATGCTCTCTCTCTCTCTCTCTCTCTCTCTCTCTCTCTCTCTCTAATGAAAGACCCCATGACCCAAAGATATTCCTCCCACTGGGTCCTGACCCTTCAAGGTGCCTTGTCCCCCTGGGGCACCAATTCAGACACTAAAACCTGAATGCACAGTTTTGGAGGGATATCTTTTATCCTAATTTCAGTATCCTCCCTCTCACATATGTCAAACTTCCCTCTTTCCTTTTCAAGTCTCGTGGACCAGTCTTAGAATGTCTTCATTTGCCTAATGGTGATCTATGATGATAAATCTACATCTACATTTTAAAAAGAATAACCTTAAATTATTTTCACAGGAAGATTCTGTTGCAAAGAATCATAAATCAGCATTGTTATGAAATATATCATCTGTTCAAAGTCTTGATGTGTGAGTCATCATAGTGGCTTTTGTTTTCCTGGTATAATTGATATTTTGTAGTTAATATTCACATTTGTACCAGATATTCAAGTTCTTTTGAATGAGCAAGATTTCAGGCCCCTATACAGTGGGTGAGGGGATGTCCTCACCCTCCTATCAAGTCACTGCCTCCCCTACCATTTATGCAGTTCCTTATAGCCTCGGTGTTGTCTTATCCACGGAATCAGGAGCTTAATCACTGATTTGTAGAGTGAAATAGACCAGCTTGCCTTGCATTCTTTCTTTCACTGTTGCTGTGGTCTCATCACCTAGCAAAGTTGTTTAGTGAGTGCTTCTTGGAATCCACCTTGTGTGCAGCCCTGTAGTACCTACTACTGCCCATAGAACCTGCAGTCAACACTTAGGCATGGTGTACTCAAAGTCAGGAAGTCTCTCTGTTGTTGCAGAAACATAAATCCTATTTGTAAACCTTCAGTGCTGTTTACACCTTCTCTGACAATGAAGCCTCCCTGCTCTTCTCCCTCCCTGCACTTCTCATTTCTCATTTCCTCCAAATCTATACACCATGTTAATATAGCATAGCCAATTGGTTAAGCTGGATATGATTTATAAATTAACTTAAAGCATTACTGTACAGAAAGAGGGAAAATGTTCCTTGGTCAAGGTTTATTTTGCTGTGAGTTAAAATAAAAACCAAAAGCAAAAAGCAAGAGTGTAATTGTTGCAGAAATACCTTACTTTCGCTCATATTGAAGAACTCAGACTTAAATCTACCTATCATCTATCTATCAGTCTGTCTACCTACCATTTATCTATCTATCTATCTATCTATCTATCTATCTATCTATCTATCTATCTATCTATCATCTATCTAAATATATACTTATGTATGCACAAGTATACATGTGTATGTTGCTTTAACTTTTATTCTATGAAAATCCAAGGAAGACTATTATAGTAAGGAAGAAGACAATGGAGGCGTGAGGAGTAAACACCCTGGAGAGTAACAGGGGCAGACATTAGCAAACTACAGAGATGAAAAAGCCATAATGGCATTCATTAATTTGTATACTAATTAAAGCTCAATATACATTTGCACCTCATCAATCAAATGTAACACTGACTACTACTACTTTTAAAATAAGTGTATATGATTTACAGCAGATAAAGGCTGTTAAATCCATAATTATCAAAAACTAAATAAATAAATAAATCCATAATTATCAAACTGTAGAGATTAAGTGACTTGGGATTCCCCAGTCCCAAATGCGACACCTTTAACATAATGCTTAGACTCTAGGCTCAGAAAACATTGTGGAAGATGAGACAAAAAGACTGTAAAAGTCTGAGGGCCAGGAACACTGTTGACTGGGATCATTCTCTAGACAGGACAGGAAAAACTGGCCCATGAACTTCCAACAATATGGCTGTTTGCACAGCAGACAACTTCCAACAATGATAGAGGAAAACTTCCACAAGCTGCCAACCTTAGAAAAAGAGATGCAGTCAATGGGAGCTGACAGGTTGTTTTAAATTGCTTATTTTTTTTGTCCTTATATTTTGTATGCATGGGTGTTTTACCTGCATGGGTGGCATCACACCATGTGCATGCTGTGCTCTTAGAGGCCAGAAGGAGGCTTTGGAGCCCTTGGAACTGGGGTAACAGATGAATGTTGGTTGCATTGTGGATGCTAGGGATGGAACCTTAATCTCCTGGAACAGTGACTAGTTTTTTTTTTAGCTGCTGAGTCAGATCTCTATTACTCAGGAACCATGTTCTGTTGTAAGGAGCCCACAATTTGTAGTAAGGAGGCTGCTTGGCCTCCTGTTTGTTTCCTGGCCACTCAGACCCGAAATATCCACACAGAAACTGTGTTAATTAAATCACTGCTTGGCCCATTAGCTCTAGTTTCTTATTGGCTAGCTCTTACATCTTAATTTAACCCATCTCCATTAATCTGTGCATCACCACGAGGTCATGTCCTACTAGTGAAGTTTTAGCACGTCTGTCTCTGGCAGCAGCTTCATTGGCTTCTCCTCACTCCGCCTTCCTTCTCTCAGCATTCAGTTTAGTTTTCCCCACCTAGCTAAGTTCTGCCCTGCTATAGGTCAAAACAGTCCTTTATTAACCAATAGTATTCACAGCATACAGAGGAGAATCCCACATCAATGTTCTCTGTTTGCTTGTTCTTTTTATTCTTTTCTTTCTTAATTCATTTTTAGGGATGGCAAGACACCAATTCTTAGTGGTAGTTGTCAGCCCTAAACACATAAAATGACACTAATCGGACTCTGTATGATATATAAATACACACACACACATATCAACATACATAACAAAAATAATTAGATGAGGTTTTGAATTCATCAGGGGGTCCATGATGGGTGTGTTGGAGTCATTATAACAGACAGGAGAGGGATGAACATGGTGTAAACACAGCATACACAATGTATGAAATCCTCAATTCTTTTTAATGATTGTGGTAGAAGGAGGAGAGCCTAGCGCTAGTGTCCCTCAGTCATCTCCTCTCACCTTCCAGGCGTGCTTTATCTCTTTTCTTCTCTCCAGGTTATTTCAGGGACTTCCTCTAATAGCCCAGAGACAAATCAAAACAAAGAAAATCAAAGATAGGTTCTTGATTGTCAGGAGAAGAGTTTACTTCATTTTTATGTTGTTTCTGTCGCCTTCTAATGTAAAATTTGTGTTTTCAATTGTGTTGACAATTATACTTGTCCTGCATGACTTAGTTTTCAGCTGCTAACAGCATTGCCTTTCACAAGCAGTCATTACAGTGAGAAAACGCCCATCTGAGGGTTAGACTTGTGTTGTCTGCTCTCTGTGTGGTCCTCAGGAGGCTTCCCCAAACCAGCACAAACATCTGATGGGTGTCCAATTCTAACTGCTGTGGCCGCACATACATCTCTTTCGTTTCCTTAGTCATAGTCCCTTTTCCCTCTGTTGACTTCCCATCTCTGAATGAACTCAAATCCATACAGCATGTTCACACAGCCTGCATTCTCAAACAGCATAGCGAATTGGTTAAGCCAGACTTAATGTATGAATCACTTTATCTGCTTATGTTTGCTTTTCAGCTGTTAGAAGCTGATCTCTGCTCTAATAGACAGTGAACCCTGTAGCCCTGTAGAAGGCAAGAGGTAACAAATGAAGCGGGAGGAAAGACCTTCCCACAGCCTTGCTTAAGTCTCTGAAGTCACATCTGTGTCTCCCCTTAAAGACAAACCTGCTCACTTTCCAACTTCTCCCAACCACAGTTAAGGACATGTCCCATATTTTTAATGTTCCCATCTGACTGCTTTCATAGTCAACAACACTTACTTTCTGCTTTTCCCAGGTGTGAGAGTTATCATTGAAAATACAAGCACCTTTTGCTTGGTGACTATGTTGTCTATACAGATTGGACTGTAGTGCACATCCCTTATCAGTATAACTATAATTATATGTCCTTAATTGACCATAGTGTGTTCTTTGATATCATTTCCTATTTAATAATTTTGAGGGCCTCAAATGTAAATTTCCCTGAGTCCAAAGTTTTTCCACTTCCACTGTTCTGCTTTCTTTATATCGTATTTCTCATTTTTTTATTTTAAATTTTTTTAAAGAAAACAAACTATCTTTCTTCTCGTTTCTATTTTCTTTATTGAAGCACAATTAATAGAAACTCGGAGAGAGAAATTGGGGTTCAGCTTGAAGATCCAAAAAGCAAATCAGCCAGCCATTATTTCTTACCTTGACCTCAGTTCAAAATAGCAATCCTGCCTCCAGGAATCTTGGAATGAGACTATGTCTGAGAGTTCTTTCCTCCCATTTTATAATTCGCTCTAGGGCTGGCATTAAAGGCATTCACCACCCAGTTTCTATGGCAACTAGTGTGGCTACTAGGATTAAAGGTGTGTGTTTTTGTGATCTGGTATTTATAGCTGGCCAGTGTGGCTGTTTTACTCTCTAAATTTCAGGCAAGCTTTAGTTATTAAAATACAAGTGAAATATCACTACAATTTATGATTTGTATTTTTTTTTTTTTGGTTTTTTGAGACAGGGTTTCTCTGTGGCTTTGCAGCCTGACCTGGAACTAGCTCTTGTAGACCAGGCTGGTCTCGAACTCACAGAGATCCGCCTGCCTCTGCCTCCCGAGTGCTGGGATTAAAGGCGTGTGCCACCACCGCCTGGCTTATAATTTGTATTTTTTAATTCGTAACTTCATGTTTTTCTTTCTAAAAAATAATTGCTCAAGACTAATAAACCACATTTAAAATAGACATACAAGTATAGCCTGTATTGTTCTGTTCCTGCATTCTGTGTGGTAGAGCTACTGTTCCCGAATCTGCTGTCTTCTTCTGTTGTTTTTGCCTCCATTTACTGTAATTGATCCCCAAATATTGCTCTAAGAAGGATTGCTCCAAATAACTTTCTGAGTCCTTATTTGTTTGAAAATGTGTGTTTTTACCCTCTATTACAGTGATAGCTTGTTTTTGTTTTGTGAGACTTTAGAGGGAGCACACTCCTGTCATGTGGCATCTCAGACTGCTGTCAAGCTGCACTTTTGTTCTATCAGCTTCATTGCCTTGGTTGTTTTGTTGTCATAGGACAATAATCAGTGAAAAAGAAATGTTTAGCATTCCCCACCCAATGTCTAGTTCCTCTGCTATTATAGCTATACCTTCCTTACAGCCACTGATGCAGAGCAAACCGCTGGCCCAGATCTGGTTTAATATAATTGTTTACCAAAAATGAATTTGTATACTGTTTAATTTCCAACTTCAAGTACTACCGTTTGCATTTCTATAGTAACTAAAATATGTCTGTAGATCATAGGCCCTACAGAATCCCAGCATGGGACCCAGATTTGACTCAATGGATGTGGTCAGTCTGCTGTCTGATACACCGTGGTAGAGCAAGCCTAGCAAATGAAGGCTCTTTGGTATTTTTAAACTTTTTTTTTATATCGTCATGATCTTTTTTAGAAACCACTCAGTGTTGGACTTTGGAGATGGCTCAGTAGAGAAAGTGCTTTCTGAACAAGTATGAGGGTCATGGTTAAGATCTGTGGAATGGAAGTGTTTCAATGCAGCATCATTTACACTAGACAAGAAATTGCACATGTGAGTGTGTATACACGTATAAGTGGATGCATGTATGTGAGTGTGCATGTATAATTTCACATGTGTATGTAAGTGTGTGGGTGAATGTGTATGTGCTTTCATGGGTGTGGACATGTGTATGTGCATGTGTCTGTATGTGTATATGAGTGTTCATGAGTGTATGTGTGGGTTTGGTGTGCATTTAGGTGTATGCCTTTGTATGTGTATATTATTCATTCTCCAGTGAGATATTATTTAGGCTGAGGTTAGAAAGATGTCTTGATATCTATGGAACCATAGAGAAAATTGTCCTATGTAATAAGCCTATAAGAGATTTTTAATAGTATTTAATCCATAAAAATTAAAAATACAGATACATAGAAACAAAAAAATTATAATCATCTTCTCCAGAAATGAATTGGTGGAGGCAAAGACAAAAAAAAATCAATTACTCCAAATTTTAAGTGACTTTGAGGGAACACATCTAGAGAACTAATATGTCACATAAGTGGCCATGGTTAAATATATATAAGTATATATTGCATGTAGTACAATTTTGCTAAGAGAGTTGATGTTGAGTGCCTTGAACATACTCATGCAGACATACATACCTACCCTGAAGCACAGAGTCTCCTTGACTGGACCATGGTGAGTATTATTTAACTCTGTTTAAATCAAAAGATCATGTTGTATAACTAACTTTACACAGTGAAAAATACCATATTTTGGTTTTGATATTCCAAAGAAAGAGCAACAACAATAGCAACAACAAAAAATCCTGAATAAAAACAATGCCGATTTACCATCATTAAGAGAATAAAGAGTGAACTGGCAGTAGAGCTCTGTCCCTTGGATGCTGAGGCTCCCTAGAAGAATGAGTAAATTATCAGTGTCCTGTTTATATTATATTTTAGTTGATCATTATGATTAGACTCACATAGAACTGAAGAAGGTCTCACTCATTTTTTGCTCAAAGTCCACTATGATGACACCCAGTCATCCCAGTCTTCCATCTTAAATAGGTTTATTATCAGACAAAGTCTTAATTAAGTTGGAGGATGAGATTGTTTTCCTGGCATAAACATTGCAGGATTTTTTTCCCTACCCAGTTTATAAAAGTGAAATATAACGCCTGAGGGTACATTGTGTTGACAGAAAGAAATGATACAGCGAGGCTCCTGGAGGCTCAGCATGGCAAGCATACATATTTGACTATTATTTTTAATCTTTCTTGATGCCTTGATTCACTCATAAAACATAAGGAGGTTGCTTCCCTGAACGATACTCGTGAAATTAGAGTCACAAGACAGGTTCCCATAAAGTAGTGTTTTAATGCAGAAACAGGGATTGCTTTTAAACAGAAAGGAATCAATTTCCCAACTGTAAGTGGCTGTTGAATGAAAGGATACATTTTATGTGTAACTAAACATTCCACCGAGAAAATGACAGGAAGAACAGAGGCAGAGAGATGGAGGCTGTATTCATAAGGCTTGGGGTTCAGCCTTGCACCAGGGTGACCTGGACTTGTAGCAGACTGGACTGAGGTAGCTGATACATCCCTGAAGCACACCAACCTTTCTGTTCATGCCACATCAGCCTGTTTATTGTTGTCATTTCATCTCTATAATGGACAGAGCTGTGGATACTTGGTACCTGTTAGGTTATTTTAATAACTCTGTCTAATTGATGAGCATCAAGGAAAGTTCTATTGTGAAGCTCTACACTCTAGTTTAGCAATCACAAAGCTCCACATTGATTTTTCTGACTGTTGTAGAATGTATGCCCCACAGTGCAACAAAAAAAAGACAATCGGATCCCTTCAACCTGTTTCCCTGGAGACTCCCATTTCCAAGAATTACCTCTGGCAGAAGGGGACCCTTAAGGAGAAGAGTCAGTCTCTGTCTCCACTATAGGTATATTTCTGGATTCCACAAACACAATATGCAGTAGCCTCCTTCTTTCTTCACTTAGAACATTCTTTTAAAAAAATGGATTTATTCTCCAATGTCAGATGACCTAATTTTTTTTTATGGGGCAAAACTGAATGAGTGTGGCTACCTTGTTAGTTGTGTGTTCCAGCATCCTTTTTCCCTACAGTGCTATGCCATGTCCTTGCAGTGTGCCCAGAAAGTAAATCTCACATCTTTTGTGCTGAACTCAAATCCTATCATACATTGAAAAAATATTTTTCTTATTATAATTTTTCAAGGCAGAAAATAAAAGAGGCATGCATTGTCATGCCAGAGAAAGGCTCACAAACAAAAATAAGAAAAACAAAATAGTTTAGGATAATTATGGGACTAAGATTTTACAAATTATAGCTTTTCTTCCAGGAGTGACTTTTAATCCAAGAATCAATTTGTGAGACACAACTGCTGTATATCATTAGATGTCTTCTCTGAAAATGATACACAGTAAGGGTATTCAGAATAAATGATGCAGGGTTGGTGAGTGTGGGCAGTTGATCGGCTCTCTTTACACTACTCGCTGCAAGGAATTAGTGACAGTTTCATTTCCTGTGCCTTGACTGCTATCCAACCAGCCTGATAGACTTTTTCGTATTAAATTAAATGGCATAATGTCCAAGAAATAATCTTATGCAAATGTATTCAGATCCTCACTTCCAGTCCTTCAGCATTCTGCTGTTGATGGTGTTGAGTATGCTGATTATATCCCAGAGAGTCAAATGTGCCCTGAAGAAAAGCCACTTAGGTGTTGAGTTCATGTGTAAAATGGGCATATCATTAATATTAGAGTGTATAATCATAATTACAGATAACGCATGTGTACCCATTGTCCTCATGCTTGTTCAACATGGAGTCAAACAGCTGGAAATGAATCCCTATGACTGTCATCCATGAAGCTGCTTCCGTGTCTTGTCAGATGGTTACTGGCTACCTCTGGCTGATGATATTTAATTTGGGCTTCATTTTCTCTCTGGGTTGACTCAAGGAATAAATACTTAAAGCAAAACTTAACTAATTCCATCTGCATCTGAAGTCTTCATCATAGGTTGTCTTTCGGCAGTCTGCAATTTCCCCGTGATCTTGCTTGATGTTGGGGAGAAGGCTCAATAGGGATAGTCAATTCCTCCTGGATCAGGAGCTGCTCAGCTGCTGATAGAAGATGACCAATAGTGCAGACTTGAGTCTGATCCTCAAATAAACATCTGCACCTCATGACTGTCAGTAGCTTGTCCATGATCACACAGGTAACATGTAGCTGAGCTGACCAGGATTTCACTTGTAATGTCCACATAGATAAATTTGTGGTACCCTGCATTCTTTCCCATTGCAAGAATTCACTGTCATTGCTAATCACATCGCCTGCTCTAAAAGGTTCAGTGGGATGGACAGGAGGCTCAATTCCGTATCCAAACCTTATGGATAGATAGGTCCACACACGTAAATACATTATTTCCTCATGCACACACACATACACACACACACACACACACACACACACACACACACACACACACACACACACACACACACGTATTTATTTATATATTGATTTTACATGTCAACACAATTCCCCCCTTTTCCTCTGCCCTTGCCCCCTTACTTTCTCACCTCCCCCAAACCATCCCTACCCACTTCTTCAGAAAGGGTAAGGACTCCTATTAAGAGTCAACATGACCGGGCACATTCAGTGGAGGCAGGACCAAGCCACCCTGCCCCACAATAAAAGCTGAGCAAGGCATTCTACCGTTATGGAATGGGCTTGGTTGCTCTTCTGATGTCTTTAGTTTACTACTGAGGTGAGCATAGGACACATTCCTGCAAGTAGTGAATTTCTGAATGAGAAATCACCCTGGAAGCTTTCTGAAGCTTCAGGCTTCCTATCTCTTCAGTTGATGAAGAGGACAGTTGGGTTTCTGATTTATAAAAAGCCTGTTAACCTTAAAACTTACCCACATGATTAAAGCAATACCTTTGTGGACATTTAAAAGGGAAGAGAAAGAAAAGGGGGATGGGTCTTGTGTTAGGAAATATGCCAGGAGGAAGGTGTGCTGGTGTGTCAGACACTGCTACCAGGAGGAAGGTGAGCCGGTGTGTCAGACACTGATACCAGGAGGAAGGTGTGTTGGTGTGTCAGACACTGCTACCAGGAGGAAGGTGAGCCGGTGTGTCAGACACTGCTACCAGGAGGAAGGTGTGCTGGTGTGTCAGACACTGCTGCCAGCTGTATCACCAAGACAGATTATAAGAAACATGGGGATGAAGAGCTAACATTGGAGCTACAGTAAAGATTTTTCCATTTAATAGTATAAATGCTCTATTGGTCAATAGGTTCTATATACACACATATATGTGCATCTGTAATTTATTCATATTAACATATTGTGATACAGATATATTGATGTAAATGATTTTGTCATACCATATATTCAGATCATGCTTCCTCTTCCCCCAGCTCCTCTCAGTTCCCTTTTCTTGTTTCTTTGTTTTACACAGAATTCCATTCTGAGACCTTTCCATGGTGGATTGTTATATTTCAGGATAAAAATTCACTTTTATTTATTAAAGCACATGAAATTCAATGCAGTGTTTCAAACTCTGTACTACGGCCATTTTTAAAAACTACAGACTGCCCGGCTGGTGGTGGCTCATGCCTTTAATCCCAGCACTCAGGAGGCAGAGGCGGGCAAATAGCTTTGCAATCTTTGTTCTGATACAGTGATCTAAGCACTGTGCTTTCTGAAGCTTTAGCAAGGTGGTTATTTATGACATTTGAATTTATAACAGATGTGTATCCTTTGTTAGGTGGGTTATCCGCACCTTTCTAACGTCCATGGTGATGGGTCTTGTTTCCTATGTGCAGCAAATTTGTCCTCTCTCTCTCTCTCTCTCTCCCCCCCCCACACACACACATACGCACACACATTTCTTGGCTGGAGCTCCCTTACACACTTTCAGTTATTAGCATATCCAGCGTGAGTAGCTGGAGTTTCTCAGATGTACACATTTGACAAAAATATTTCAGGGATAATTCCATGCACAATACTTAGTATTACTGACATTTTCACCTTGAATAAGTATGAAGAGCTCAAAAAAGTTTCTGTCATTCTTTGAATCCTGTGGTTTCTCACTGTGACCTATCTGATGGGGGGAAAGAGCTGCCAAGAGCCCTCTGCTTCCTTTTCACCTCCAAAACTCATATGCAGTGTGAATTCATTGGTACCAATGACTTGTGCATTTGATGAAGGATTCTCCCTTAATTTGAAGGCTTTCTTTGCATTCGTTTTTTGTTTTTACATATTGATTTTATATTTTAGCAATTGCTAAATGTTTTGCACATTCTCTTGCTTTATAGCATTTTTTTTCCAGTATGAGTTCTCTGATGTTGATAAAAATGTAAAGTGAAACTAATTTTTTTCTTACATTCTTTGCATTTGTAAGTCTCCTCCCTGCATGCATTCTGAGGTGTTGCTGACTGGAGTGTGAGGAACTGTTAAACAGTTCCCACACCTTTTAATTTGACACAGTTTCTGTCCAGTGTGAATTCTGTGGTGTGAGTACTGACAGTAATCATTGCATTTTTAATATTTAATATTTTTCTGCAGTCTCTGCATTTATAATATTTCTCTATATTTCTGTTGGTTTTGAATTGACAGACTGGTAAAGTCTTTGCCATTATCATCACATTTGTAGGAATTCTGAGCTATATATGTACCTTGGTGTTTACTAATGTGAGAAGAACCGTTGGGAGATTTGTCACAGTCTTTCTTTTCTCAGGGACTCAAGTCTGAATTCTCTGGGGTTTTGGTTTGGCAATATTTTTGTTTTCTATTTGTTTTGTTTTCCTTATTGTCATTTTGGTTTCCAAGACTGGGTTTCTCTGTGTCTCCCTGGCTGTCCTGGGACTCACTATGTAGATCAGGCTGTCCTCAAACTCAGAGATCTGCCTGCCTCTGCCTCCCAGGTGCAGGGGTTAAAGGCGTGCGCCACCAATGCCCAGCACATCCTCTGATTTTACTCCAGTACTACTACATACATCCCCACATTTGTATGTGACACTTTCTTGCAGTGTAAGCATATTTGTGCTCAGTAAGGTACTTATCTTTAAAATCTTTTCTATTTACTCTACATTTGCAAATTTTCTATCTAGTATGAATTCTCTGGTTTTGATCAAGTTGTAAACATTTAAAGGCTTTGTTATATCCTTTATATTTGTAGGTTTTTTCCAGTATAAACTATCTTTTTCACTTTTTTAGAATAACTTTTTTCTCCTGCAATTTTTTTTTTAAATCTTGTGTGTGGAGAGAAAGCACAACCGATCGCATGGCTATGCCTATGCCTCTTTACACACTGGGCATATTTCCTTGACCAGAAATAAGAGCAAGCATGACCTACAGAAAGTAAGACCTATCAGGGCCTTTTCCACAGAGGCTGAATGAATCCTGACATGGAGTCTTTTTCAGTCAAGGAGGTCATCTGTTTCAGCATCCCTTCATTTAGTCACATGTCCTGTCCAGGGAGCAAACCCAGGAGACAATGTTCCTACAGTTCTTTAGTCTCCCATCTTCATGCAGATTCCCAATAACAATCCAGCCATTTTCAGTCCTCTAGAGAGAGATCAGAGGCCACTTATTTGAATGTCAACCGCTCTGTGTCAGTTTCTGTGGTATCCTGGTGCCCTTCAGAGGAATCTCCTAGAACTAGAAGAATACGTGGTGCAAGATACTTCAGTAGACAGAACCCAAGGAAAGAGCATCAAATCTACACATTATATTAACAGCCTCATTTTAATGATTTCCACTAATGATTTCATTTTTTTAAGTAAATCAGTACATATACATGTGCATATATATGTATGCCCTATATACATATATATGTGTCCTTGAGTGTATGGATATGTTATTACTTTATGCATGTTGATCTATGAAAACACTGGAGGGATAGTAATGAGAGTTGGACATGGAAGCACATTTAAAGGTCTGAATGATATTTAGCACAGCTCTCCGATTTGGCCGCACTTTCACTTAGCAGCAGTGTCTGACCATTTTATCTAGAACAGATGATGTAAGTCTATCAGAATTTTGGATCTTTCTTGATATGAGCTTGCTCTTACCATTTGCACTTTGTTATATTCTTTTACTGACAGACTATCTATGCAAAGGTATTTTTTTCTTAAAAGGCTAGATCATACTAATTTTTCAGACATTTTGTTTTGATTTATGCCCATATTTATGTCAATAACCAGTATGTACACATAATTGCAATGCCTGTGCTGGCCAGAAGAGGGCATCAGATCCCATGGATCTGAACTACAGGTGCTTCTAAGTCACTAGAGGGTTCTGGGAATTGAACTTGGGTTCTCTGTAAAGCAATGTTGGGTCTTTAGCACTGAGACAACTCTCCTAGATTATACTGCTAAGAAAAGCCACAATAAAACATTTTTTAGATATTAAATAATATGTACCCACTCTTTTTTAAATATAGAAAATGTTTATATCTTTTTTTCTTAAAGCTTACCAGGGACATTCCATTTTCAAATAACTAGGTGTAATTCAGGTGTTGGCTACACTGGTGATACTTGTTGCTGAATTTCACCATAGTTATGCTTTCAGGAGACAAGGAGAATCTTTGCATCACAGTATATTATCCCATTTGATGGCCCATTTCTAAGCAGTCATCAATGTTGCCAGTTCCTCTATGCTAACATGCCCATTTGGAGAGGATGCATTTTCTTCCTCTGATATCCATATGCTATGATCAGACAGCTGCGAGACCACCTGCAGTTCACTGGCTGACAATTCCCAGTAAATTGGCTTCACAATGGACAGATGCTTGACTGCTTTCACAGAGGGCTAATGATTAATAGAACATTCTGGCCTACTTTGATTCAGAAGTCGAACAGATGGCTGGAATGAGAGACTTAAAAGGTAGCTCCAGAACTTTCTTATAAAAATAGTTTGCAATTTGGAATATCACTTATTGTTTTGGATGATCACTTGATATCAAAATTGGGTGTAAGATGGTGAGGAATGTTTAAAATATATTTATTTGAGAAAATTAATCTCTTGTACATGGATCTAAAAGTTAAAAGATGAAATGTACACACACACACATGCACACACACAAAAAAACACACAAATATATAAAAGTTGACAAATTTTTTAAAAATCTATTTTTAGATACACCCCACTATTTAGGATCTGATATCATCTATTATATTTAAATATTAAGGGTGACTTTTTAAAAGTATAAACTGGGGACCATTTTAAGGATAGATTTAAATATTTATTTACTTTCTGACATGTTATATAAATATTTCCTTTAAAGGACATAAGTTTTATGGAAATGGAGACATGTAACTCTTCTGATTATTGCATTATAGAGAGAATTTAAATGAAATGAGACAAACACAATTTTAAAAAATATATGTGACATATGGATAATATAAAACTAATTAAAGGGGATTAGAATACCATTAATTTTGAGCTGCAACTCGTGGTACTCATTTGGTGATAATAAAATGTAGGCAGGTGTGTTTAAAACTCTAAACTATGATATTTTTCAGAGTCAATCTATACAATAGTGGACTATGCCATCAGATACCCATTTAAATAATATTTTCATAACTCCAATCTTTTCTTTTTAGGCTCATAACAATGAACAGCCTGGATTCTTCCATTTTTGTCAGTGCATCTACTCTTCACTCAAAGCCATTCTCTGTTGTGAGATTTTGTCCCCAGTGATCTCAGCCAATGTTCTTTTTCCATATGTTCATATAGCATTTGTGGTCTGAGCACAGTTTTTCCCCTACTGATCACTGCTCTGTTTCTCCTTCTATGCCCAGAGAACCTGGCCATCTCCTCACTACACATCTTCCCTACAGAGGTGTTGTCTAAGGAACGCTCCATTGCCCAAGAGTATGGGAATGTGTGTATCTCAAAACAAAATCCAAAAATTAAGCACCTGTGGAGTACAGCGGGAGCAACAAAGAGAACAGAAAGTTAGTGTATTTGTATTAAAGTCCATAAACATAACATTATTTATGATTCTTATTCTATGAATTACTATTAGAAATACACAAAGTACATTCAATGAGAGAATATGTCCAGCTGTACAAGTACTCTATTCTGTGGCCTTCAAAGCAACTGGGTACAGGACAAGAATTCCTTGAAATCCTAATTGCCATGTTCTTTTTAAAGACTTTGATGTCTTTACACCAACTATGTCCTTCAGATACCCATTTAAATAATATTTTCATAACTCCAATCTTTTCCTTTTAGGCTCTGTTTTGTTCTTTGTAGAAATTTACCTTTTTTCTAATCTCACATAACATCAGTTATAAAATAGTCTCCACCTCTTATAAATTCCCATCAAAATTCCATAAATACTTGTAAATAGAGACTGCACTTTCATTTTTCTGATGGCCCAAACTGAAATAATTACACAGAAATTATATTAATTACATCACTGTTTGGCCAATGGCTCAAGCGTATTTCTAGTTAGCTCTTATATCTTAAATTAATCCATTTTTATTAATCTGTGTATCACCACAAGGCCGTGGCTTACTGGTAAGGCTCTAGTGTCTTTCTCCTTCAGCAGATACATGGTGTCCCTCTGACTCCACCTAGTCTCTCTGTACATCTCCATTCAGATTTCCTGCCTGGCTTTACTCTGCTAAGCCAGTAGCCAAAACAGTTTTATTTAATAACCAATAAAAGGACCACATATACAGAAGGGTATCCCACATCAACTACTCATTCTTACATCTATTTTATTATCATTATCTTTGTAATTAAATTGTCAGGGTTCTTTAGTGTACATCAGTTAGCCAAGAGGAAGTTAGAAAGCATCAGAATGGCATGATGGATCCATTTTTAAACTATGAAGTCAGTTAGTAGAAATTGCTATTTTCTCTGAATAAACTTTTGGTGGGGTTCTCATTTACATAGTGGGGGACAGTAGAAAATTTCTCTCTATATTTTAATCTCTACCCTCACTGTGGAGTACAATATGCTTGAAACTGAGGGTAAAGTGACAACAGTTCTAGAATTTAGGAAAATAATCTAACATGAATGGTCTCATTTTAATTAGCATGCACTGATTATATACATCAATGGAGCAGATGTGATGTTCCATAAATGTATACGGCTTGTGTGGGCCAACTCAAAGTTTACCTAATTCCATAAACTTTCTAGTGTTACATAGGCACTATTATATTTTCAGATCTCAATTTTTTTTAGCTTTTATTAATAGGAAAGAACATGGGTGATATGCCCTTCGGTGTCTTCCTGGCTTAATTAACACAATCCCCTCACTGTTATTTAAGTAGTGGCAAATGAGTAGATTTCATCCTTCTTTGTGGGTGATTAGATATGTACCACTTTTTCTAGCAGTCTATTTATGGCCACCAAGGCTGATTCAAGGTATCTGGGATTCTACATAGGCCTGCAAACAGTCTGGGCATGCAAGCCACCCTTTGATGGGCTCGTGTCATTTCTTCCAGCTCTGTATTCAGAAGAGGGATAGCAGGGCTATCGATACTTCTGTTTCCTTTTGTGTGTACGGCAGGATGACTTCTGTGCTACTCTTTGTAATAGTTGTCTTAATTTACATTCTTCGTATTGGCGTATGACATTATTCTTCCCTTTATTCTGGTCAACACATTTCCAGAGTCACTGGAAAAAAGATATCACTAGGTAAAGCAGAAAAAGGGCAATATGGTAGAATCCTTAACTCTGCCTCAGAGGATAACCTAATTTTAGTAACTGAATATTAACAATGATAGGGATAGTTGTTGTATTCATTGCACATCATCTATAACTGATACTTCTTTAAGTTGAAAACATAATAAAATTTGTTGAACTTATGTCAGTAACCTGATTTCATACTAGCCGTACATGTAGATAAGCCACCTTCTATTTATTCTAAGTGCTGGGCACAATTTACAGCTGAATGAACTAAGACGTAGAATTTTAATTGTGCACTCACTGTGAAGTAGCAATGAGAGATGGGACCAGGATTCCCACTAGGGTTCTGACTCTGGTCAGGCATGTTTGAACACTTCACTTTTTTCATTAATAAAGGGAAGCCTTGCTTTTCCTCCTGTCATCTCGCTAATCTTACTTTCTCCTATCTCCATCTCTACTCTCTTTTCCTCCCAATTTCATTAAAATCACGTGTCACATGGTCATCACTTGTGTGTGGTGCTTGTCATTTGGCTTAGAAAGGGTTATCAGGCCCATTCAAAGTAAACATTGCATGTGGGAAATTGCATCCTGGGAGGAGCCGTGAGATCAGCAGCCACCATCAAGAAAGCAACCTTAAGCTTGAATGAAGGGACAGTGATGGGGATGGAACACCAGGTCGCTCTGGCAGCCTCCTTGTTTGGCTTTGGAAGAGTTAACCACGGAGTTGCAGAGGTTCTTCAGGCTTCAGACTGCCTGCTGAAAGCAAACCTGGTAGGGCAGCCTCTTGGTAAGAGTGAGCTCCCATCCAGCCTGCGGGCACACTGAGCCAAGCCTTCTATTGAGGGAATGGTTGCATTGTATTATCTGGGACTTCTTCCAGCATGGGCCCATCATAGGAGATTGCCTCATCATGTTATTTTGAACTGACTGGGTAAGACGGCAGGTTTTCCCTTTTCTGAAAATCAACCCACGGCAATTCAGCATTGATTATGCTCTAAACTTAGAAACACATCTATTTATCTGTTCTCCACCCTGTTCCCTGGTCTCAGGAACTACAGAGAAAAATCCAGTGACATGCCCTGTTCCTCATCACCTAGCTTCTATTGTCCAAATCCATCTACAGATTAATGTGGTAATCAAACTAGTAATAATAATCCATATTGTTCCATTGAAAAGAAAATCTAATTTGCCTGTCCCTCCCACTCAGTCCCTGTAAAACCAGTATCACCTTAAAAGATGTCCAAGAAGCCCCTTAACAACATTTGAAAAGATAAATCTAAAGATTATGTTCACAACTTTATGTAATCCTCAGTTGTAAAGGGACTTGAGTTTGGCATGTGTGAAATGAGGAGTCCAGCATTGATAATCAGAGATATAGTCGCTGTTCTTCTGTATTATTACCATAAACTAAGTTGTTCTGAGCCTTTTAAATATATTTTCTGAATCAATCATCAACACAAATCTAAGGTTGGGGAACAACTATGCAATTTGTTCAATTGACAATGTCTTAGAATTCCTGTCTAGTTCCTTCACCCATAGAAGAGATGAGCAGCAACAGGTCTCTCTCTTCTATATACTGCATGAATTCTAAGTTCCTTCAACTTTCATTCCCAGCATCAAAGTTCATTCACTGATTCCATTAAGGTAAATTAGCCCTTTACTGAGTTAACAGAGGTACATCACAGATAATAACATAGTTACTTACAGCCTATGATAAGTAAAACAAACTGTATGTGGTTTATGCATTCTGTATCATATATTTTTTCTTTGCATTGTTTTTTTTGGAGAAGACCATGTGTTAATAAATACCGTTAGACAGCAATGCACCATAAAAGAGACATAAATGGATCTCATCTACATGGGAATTAGAAAAAGACAAGATATCCTGAGTAAACTGGGAGCATGGGTGCCATGGGAGAAGGTTGAAGGGGAAGGAAGAGGAATGGAAGGGAGCATAGCTCAATAAAATCAATAATAAGTTAATAAATACACAATTAGTGTTTAATACATAGTTATTTGTTGCTTGCAACAACTGCTGGTATTGAGTAAATCTGCTCCTCTATGAGGAGAAAGAAAGGTGCAGGCAGAGACTGCTTGTTTGTTTCTTGACTGCTTAGACTAGAGTAATAACACAGAAACTATATTAATTACAACACTGTTTGGACAACAGCTTAGCCATATTTCTAGCTAACTCTTACATCTTAAATTAACCCATTTCTATTAATATGTGAATCACCATAGGCTGTGGTCTACCAGTAGGGTTCTGGCTGGAGGCTGGCATCTTTCTCCTTGGGCAGCTACATGGTGTCTCCTTAACTTCATCTTCTTTCTCTCTACATCTCTGTTTGGATTTCCTGACTGGCTTTACTAAGCTATTGCCCAAAATAGTTTTTTTAATAACCAATGGTAATATAACATTCATAGCCTATAGAGAGGAATCCACATCAGAAAAGAACCAATTAAATACTAAAATAACTCAAAAACAAGTAAATTTGTGTTTGTGAAAATAAATGGCCATAATTTAGATAATATGAACATATTTTATGTTGCCTTAGTTATACATGGGTGAATATAAAACAGGACTTGAAGATAATAGGATGGACAGAGTAAAACTGCAATTACAGGAGACGGAGAAAGATATAGATGGGAAAGTTTGGTGGGCTTCCTGGGAATGCAGCCAGGACAAGGTTAAACTTAAGCATTCACTATCTATAAATAAGAATACATGGAGCAGAAATTTGTGTGGAGTGTGATGGAGATCTGAACAGGAGACTTATAAGCATCTTAGTGTTGCTGACCCATGAGAATATGAGGAGAGAGTAGTATTAAATTGACAGAGACCTAGAAGAGATCATGCTATACTTCAAGTGAAAAATGTCTGATGAATCACGTGACTCCTGTAGAACTGACTGACAAACACAGCACAATCCTAAAGCCAGCAAAGATGTGTTTTCTGAAGTGGTAGGCCAAGTGTTTGAGATTAAAACAGAGAGCTTAATATATCCCACAGAATTTCACAAGGTGAACCTCTTATGAGCTTTAATAATGATAGGGGCCAATTGTGGAGGTGGTGAAAGAGAAGGTGAGAGAGGAATGGCTTAGAGATGTGTTAATGACTCTACACTTGGGATGGAGAGATCAGAGAAGTGTGCACCTTCATCATTAGCAGTAGTGTAGGAAGGATATGATATATAAACCTGAATTTGCTGGCATTAACCCTGTTGATTATTGTCATCATTTCACCAAGCGTTCTAAGCTTAATGTTATTTTAGGTTGTTTCATACGATACTGTGCTAATTTTAGAATCAAGTACACTTTAGTAATATCTTGAGTCAATAGTTTTTCATGTTCCCTGTTTCCCAAAAATGTTGAACTCCTGGTAGAACTTAAAAATTATTGAATGCTTGAAGCGATATTTATTGGACAGTACTTTGGCACCTGCAATGGTTAATATCTACAGATTTCATCCTTGGTAGATACCTGAGATATCCTTCAATATCATTTTCACTGACTCACACACATTTCTCTTATTGAACTTATGGTGCCTCTCGGACTTAGAGCCTAGTGCTGTGTTGAAAAGTTTTGCCTCTGTTCTACCTGACCAGTCTCCTTGGATTCCTGAATATTTTCATGTACTTACTTAATTCTTTTGTATATTTCCATGAACGCACTTCAACTTATCGTCTTCATTCTGGGTTTTGTGTGTCTTCCAAGGGCTCGGATGTATGTGTCTGCTTTCACAAATGTTTGCATGTATGTATCTGTCCTGCTCTAAGAGTGCTGACTAGTCAGGTCAGTGGCATATAAATCCTGCTGATATGTGAGTTACAATTTTCTCTGATGATGAAGAGCCTACTGCTCCCTTGAGAACCACACCCACCTCCATCTTCAAAGTCTGAGCTAGGCATGAGATGAACTGAGAACAATAGTTGGGACAGGTTGGAATGTTGTCAATTTCTATTCTAGACCTTTTGTGTTTGCATGGAAACAAGAGAATGTTTTTCTATTTTTGTGATCACAGAACATCACATCAGATACTCCTTTTTACAAGCTAGTTTTATGATGTGGGAGGTCCTTCTGTCCGTGTGTTGCTTTTATTGGTTAATGTTTATCCTGTGTCACAACTAAAAGGAGGCTTATCTAGATGTCTCTAATTTTATGTTTATGCCTGAATTTATCATGCACTTAAATTACCTAAATAATGTACACATATGCATTTAATTTTCCTAAATGAAAGCAAGAAAAACCCTACCTAGGCCCAACTGATGTTTTCTTATAACAGTCTGCAGAACCTCTCAAGGATCCACAAATCCTGATCTGTCATTATCTTTCATTCCTCTAGTCAGAACTGAGTCTGTTCTGGGTATTTTCCAAGTTAGCATCCCTCACTGTCTTTATATTCTCAGCTGCTTCATTTGAAACAGCTCTACAGGAAAGGGACTACAAAATACTCATTTCCAGCAGACCAGACTTCTGCATGGTGTTTCACCATTAAGTATCCAACATAATGTGTCTCTATGTAAATAGCCAGTGAGTGCCTTAAGTTAACTTCTGGCTGCCAGTACTCTGAGAAAACCTTCTATGTCAGGTCCATCTTTAACCCTATCTGAGTTGCCCTTTTATTTGCCAATGTTCCCTTTAAATCACGTTATTTCCTGTTGTATGGCTAATGCCTTGGAATCTCTCAAAGGATATAATTTTGTCACACCTACACAATAGCTTTAATTATGTGTTATTATGTGCTTATCTATAGTTGCAATTAATTATAACATCTAGATATACAAAATGATTCTTAGCTGTCCTCTCTGATACATATTGTACTCTTCTTGTAGAAGTTATAACTCATAGATTCATAGTTAATTACTTCAGTTATAGATACAAATATTTTTAATGAATGTTACATTTATATGCGTATCATTCCATTTAGCATATATACCTCACTTATTCATAAATAATAAATGTATGCATCTGTAGTATGTATTTAATTCATCTAAAAAATTTCCTTAGTAATTCTAAAATGTGTTTTTCCTATTTTGAACATATGTTCTGACTATGAAAATAGTACAACATCATCAACCTTCTGGTACAGTTGCATTTCTTTGGCATGCTAAGTTCATGTTCTGATCCATATTTGTTTCTGTTCAATAAAGTGCAGCTTCGTAAAGGTCACCTCCATGCTGCTCAGCTAGAAATGGCCACAGCTCATCAGTGACCTCACAGGGCACCAGGGGAATGTAGCACTAGTTGCTTCTTCTATCTGTGATGTAGAAGCTCGCTTTGTTTCACAGCATAGTGAAATTCACTTAAAAGAAAGTTGATAAATTCGCACATACCTGCATATGTATGTAAAACCCTACCAAGGCATTCTGGTACCTCCATGTGTATTGGCTAATACTGTGGGTGATAGGTGTAAGTTATATAAGGGACAGAATTCGAATATTCAAGGTATTTAATTTTTAATTTACTTCTTAACAGTATTATCCCTTTGGCACAGTCTCAGTGATTGGCTACCTGTGGCAGATGTTTATTAGGTGCAGTCAAGATAATGTAATGGTATGCAAATGGTATGATGATCCCTGGCTATATATTTTGAGATATATAATTTTTATTCTTCTTACTCAAGTCCTAACCAATAGGCTTTTGTAGTATTCAGCTGTGTCTCTTCATTTCTGTTCAGTGGCCGGGTTTTCCCAAATGTGTGTGTGTGTGTGTGTGTGTGTGTGTGTGTGTGTGTATGAAGGTGTTTGCATTTGTATTGACACACACGAGTGTATGTGTTCAGACACCCATGGTTGATATCAAGAATCATTCTTAATCACTCTTTCATTTTATTTATGGAGACAGGGTCTCTTGATCAAACTGAGCTTAAAGAAAGAGGTACTTTCAATGGAAATGCTTACTGAGATAGCCTCTCTCAATCAAACCCAGAGCTCAGAAATGGGATGTTGTTAAAATTCCTTCCCTGGGTCAGATATAAACTGTAGATACCCCTCTTCAGAACTTCCTAGTAAAAAAAAAACTGTGGCATAGTTCCTCCAAAGGTCACTTTGGGAAACCAATTACTTCATTGGAATTTTATACAGATGATTGGCAAGTTTATGGAAAGGGATGTTGATACTCCTTCCCCAGCCGACTTTACCTGTAAAGCCTTTACATAGCAGTGATGAGGCTTTGCCTAAGTAGCTGAGATGGAGACCGAATTCTCCTCATCTCCCCTGGCTTATATTCTCTAGCTGCTTCATGAGGCTGCATGCAATTCTGGTAGAGTTCTGACTAGAAGACCCTCCAACCTCCATGGAGGGGTATACAGCTGGGTTTATTAAGATGATGGTTGTTTGGCTTGGAGGTCAGTCAGGCACAGCATAGGGCTAGTCCCACTGGCCAGTTTGCTTTGTGGATCTTCTACCCTCACCTCCCAAGACTAGGATTACAGGCGAGACACCCATCTGACATTATTCTAGAGGACCTGAAATTCAGTCCTTATGTTCGCACAGCAATCACTTAACCTTGGGGCCATCTCCCGAGCCCCTAGATACAGCTGTATTTCTGGAACACTAAGCAAATATGAAGCTGGCTGGTCACGTATCTTGTGATAACTCTGACGAAGTCCAGCAGATTCCCATAATAGTAAACAGACTCTCAAAATTGGAGAAAGTACCAGTGTTGAATCCCATGGGCTGTCTCAGGGGGCTGACACTGTCCTTCATATTGGCGAGGGAGAACATTTGTAAAATCCATTGCAGGAGCCATTGTTTATTTGCTGTGTGTTGTACTGTTCTTTTTCTATGTGCCCCATGATGCACTTGGTTGTGCTTTATTCTGTGGTGGTTATTAATTTTTCCTCAGTTCTTTGCTTTGCCTAATGTCTGAGAAATCCTGTCCTTTGAATTAATATCTAGCAACTCCAGAAGGAAAGATGCACTATATAAATGTGTCTGTAAATTACAATAATTTCTCCTTTTGAGAAATTGTGGGGTTCATAGGTTTGGTGGTCTATGTATTCATGCAGGTGTGCTTGGTTGTGCAAGCTCATGACAGCTGGTTGACATCAGATGTCTGCTACAATTATTTTGAGACAGGGTCTCCAGATATCCACTTATCTCTGTCCAATCCTAAAACTGGGATCATACATACCTTTCAGTTGAGACACACTTCTGCAATACCAAATTTTGAAGACAGACTTTATCTATCGAAACCTTATTTACTGAGACAGCAAGAGGAAGCTATTGTCAACAAGGGAATGAAGTGTTTTCTTCTATGTGATGTTTAATCAGAAAGTAATCCAATAATGATTCTGTTCTGAAATGTGTTCCTTAAGGCAATACATATTTAAGCTCAAAGTTAAAAAAAATCTCTTGTAAATAAGTTGGGGCTATCTTCCTCAATAGTCTGTTCCAAACCCTTTATGAGAAATCAATAAAAATATAATGGACTCACTTTGTGAATGAATCTTCTCCTAAGGTAGGAGATCTGTATGAATCAGCATTGATCACTCATATGTGAAGAGATAAATAGAAATATGTGCCCAGTCAACCACCTTAGCCAAGTAGAAAGGGCATTTTTCACTTTATCTTTTTTGAAAGTTTTGAATTAGCTCCATGGACCAGGGAGTCCTGGAATCACTTTGCAACACACAATGTAAAATGACTCAGTTATTTCTCTGAGTGCTTCTATTCTGTAAATATACTGGGAATACTGGGTTTGAAGTTAAACATTTTAATAAAACCTGTCCCTACTAAGTCTTTATTAAGATGTCTCACTTGGTATCAAAAGTGAAGATTAAAGACCAGGTGTTTAATGTTTTCATATAAATGTATAATGAATACTGAATGTACATTTGGTATATACACACATATATTAATGTATACTAAATGTGCTTTCTGAGAGTGAATGAAGACTTGGTAGATGAATGTATATACACCCATTCTCTTTTGTTGTTCCTTAGTTTCTCTGGTTAAAAATGTGATTATAAACTGTCAGGATTGACAGGCAGACATGTGTGATGCAAAGGCCTCTACTTGCCTCACAAGACTGTCATTCTTTCACACACCATCACTAAGATACATCCAGTATTGAGTTAGCAAAAAATGACCACTCATGCCCATTGTCAGCTCCATGCTCCACTAACAGTTCCTTGATGATGTGTGTCTAGGCACAGACCATTGAATGACAAACACAGGGATGTTCTGTGAACCAGATTGTGACATCATATATCCTGTCACCATTTACTTCATCATCTCTAGAGCCAATTCCTTCCACCTTGCTATGAATTATGCAGCAGAAGTTGACAGGAAACATTTAATCTCCTATGTGAGTACTGAGCGTACAGATACCTTGCCAGCTGCTCAGACAGATAGTCTTATCTTCACTAAGCCACTGTCCGTGCACATGGAAGATAGCAGACCTGAGATTCATCTCTTGGTGACTGGGCTCTCCTCATTTTGTCATGCATGAGTCCACACTTTAAACACTGGTCACATTCCAGAAACCGATTTGTGAATCAGCTGTTTGGAACTTGGGATGGATTTTCCCATAGAAATGGTATTAAAAATGATGGTTGGGTTCTCAGGCAACTTATAAAATGTCCACTTAGCCTGCAATAAACATATATTCTAGAACCTAACCAAGCTGTATAAGAGGTTCATTTGTTAGGTATTAAATGTGAACAATGTTTTACCTAAATGAGGATGAAGAACTTAATCTCTCTCCAAGCCCCTCCCCATATAAAGAGAATCCAATTTCCTAATATTTGAATTATAGACTAAAGTAACCTACAGTCACAATGCATGTGACTTGTGTCCTGTGGAGTTCATTTAGTCTTGATTTTGAAGATGTTAAAATGGGAAAAATTAGGAAACAGTGAAATATGAAAGCTAAAAAGTATGAGAGAGATGGTACATTGTCAGAAAGGAAGGTCAAATTGCAAAAGAAAAATAACTGTGCCTGGAAAGACCTTGGGATGTCACACAGTTTGAGAAGAAGGGACCGACTTGTCTTTAGCTGTTCAGAATCTCGACTGGAGATACCTCTGTCAGGTTTCAAATACATTTTAATGATGACCTGAATCCATACTAAGAGTCTATTGATAATCAATTCCATACATGTTATAAATTTAGTCTAAATGGAGTATGTTTTTTTTATGCAACACTGCTATATATATTTCAAGTTGTGTTGTGTAGAATATAGTGACACAAACCCTGGTGTGTTAGATAGACAACCCTTTAAACTTTCACTGGTTTAATATACCCATCTAATTTTGGGGTGAGGTGTGTAGACTAGATGTCTAGGCAGTGACTACTGAGCCAACATCAGAGTAGATTCCACATATCTCACCACACAGAAGAGAGCAAAGGAGGATTTGCTCAGATAATTAAAGGCTAGAAGTGACCTGCACTTTTTATATGGTAGCCAGGATTGCTATTTTAGCTTTATCCAAGTGCCAAAGAGGCAGAGTGTGACATTCCTATGGATTACAAATTAGAAGAGGTGTGAATATATGAGAAAAAAATAAAACAAAACAAAATCCAGGAATATGTGCAGAAAATTTTAAGATTCCCTCATATAGATGATTAAGAAATTATACTCTGAGCAATGCTGGGAATTCTCTTGAAGAATGCCATCACTGATATTCAAATCCTATTGAACTTAGGCTGGAGGAACATCACAAAGGAAGAATTGAGACACAGATGCCTGTGGAACAAAGCCTGGTTTTCAGGCATTTATGTAGATACTTTCTTCTAGTGTGTGATTGCATGTGTGTATGCTATGCACAGAACCAGAAAATAGATTATTCTCACAAATAGATGTTATAACTAAAGAGCTTTCGTTGGTGCCTTTTCTTCCTAGTGATGCGATAGAGGATCATCTTTGTGAATCAGCTTTTGATCTTGAGTAGCACAAAACTCTTTCCATATGTAAGACTTTGTGCAGGCATCCTATATGCATTTCCTTGAGGTCACTGAGCCACACATGGAGTATGTAGTTTCTGACCTTTGAGTCTTATGCCTGCTAGGACCTAAGGCTTGGACTAGCATCTACTACTACACACACAGTGCCTAGTTCTTAGTCATCAAATGGTTCATTTTCTCAGCTGTAAAATATAGGTTTCTATTCTGTTACTTATATAATAAAGATATTCAGCTCACTCTATAAAAAAGACTCACTCAGAAAATTTTGTCTTACTTTTCTTTTAGGATTTTATGATTCTGTAGTTGTAGTCTATTACCCGTAATGTGCATCGGGGTGTTTTAAGGAGACAGCCATTCTTCCAGTGTTGATAAAAAAGGAATATTGCAAAATTTGTATGAGAGTCTATAAAATGTGACTCTTTTGTGACTATAAGTTAAAAACCTCAAGGACTGAGTATAAAAGAAAAAAAAATCCTATTAGTAAAGTCCACGTAGCATTGGTTTTTTACTTTTTATATTAAATTGTATTTTAAAAAATATTTTAAAAAGCAAATAGGATTTTTTCTTTACACACATATCACTTTTAAAATTTATTTTATTCTTGTTAGTGGTTTTGTTTTACAAAGTTTAAGAAGTCCTGGTACCTGGTAACTTGTTTATTAAATCACATTACGTATAATTGTTTCTCTATAAAGCTTACTTCCATTTCTGTGTTTCGACACTAGATGTCCTATCGTTTTCCAAGCAGAAGGTGTTTATTTTTGTTGACTTAAGTTTTCCATGATTTTATTAACTTAAAACTATCCAATTCTTTTGCGTATCTGCTGCTGACCCAGGTCCTGAACACAGCAATGGAGATAATCGGAAACCAGTGCACACAAGAACCTTTAGGGTCCTGATTCAGACTTGAGGAGATGGAAGACCGTAAATTAACTCAAACAAGCCAGGCACGTTGAGGCACAATGGAGGGGGGGGTAAGCCAGGAGGGTCAGTCATTCCTTCCATAACTCTGTCTGGATGTTTAACTGTAAAGTCTAGTCACAGAAGTGCTTTCCATCCTTTTGTCAGGATGAGAAACAAAAGAGCAAGGAACAAGAGAAAGAAATAGTCCAGGGAAATGGCTTCCAAGGGCCTCCCAGCAGCACTGCATAAGGACTTGGAACTACACACGTTCTGAAGAGCGTTTATCATGGGTAACTGACCAGGAAATCCCATAAATACGTTTTGTTGACATAACCCAATGCCTGTGAGCTTTCCTCCTGGGAAGTGATGAAATCGACAAAATTGTTCTCACTCCTATTTATTATTGTCTCTCTTGAGCTCATCCATCAGGCTAAAGGTCCCAAGCTGAACAAGCCACTCATTTCTCAAGTGTTGAAAAAGTGAAACAAGATGGATGGTTTTGGAGGCAGAGGTGGTACAAAATAGGTTTTAAACAGAGAGTCTTCCTATCCAAAATAATGAAAAGGAGATTATTTATGCTAGAGGGGAATGAACAGGCTGCTTTCTGAGGGTATTTGCTCTGATCTGTACTGACTATGCTAGATGTCTGGTAAGAATAAGACTCATTTTATCCTCATGCCCATTGGATAAGGAGGCAAAATTGGTTCTTTTAATTGATCCTATCATGGCACTGGTTAATACATCCCACCTTCCATTTCTCTGTGTCTCCTTCAGTGTAAATGGCACTGTGGAGAAGAGGGGGAGGCATATTAAACCAGGGAAGTAAAACAGTTATACAGTAATTCCCACTGAGAATTTGCCACGAAAAGGAGTTAGGTTGAAAGAGCAGCAAGGAAAGAAGCAGTTAAAAACAGAATGATCATAAAGGAATGACTTATTTCTGATCCAGCCATTGTTCCACAGAACATGGGGAGCACTGAGGAGAAATACGTCTAAAAGATAGAGCAATGCCATGGAGCGAACTGGAACTAATCTTTCAACATGCAGCATGTCAATTAATCACATCTGGAACAGTTTCTAGGTTCTTAGTTGAAAGATAAGAACTCTAGAATTCAGTTGGAAAACAGAGATGGATTGCTTTGCACAGTAAACTTTATTTTCATTCTCCAGTTGTTTACAACAGGCTTAATGATTGGCTGACAAAAATGATACATGAAAAATATTATTTTTGATAACACATTTTAAAATACCATTCTATGTATGAACGAATTCTCCAAATGCAAACATAGTTGAGTAATTGCCACATGTCAATCTTGATTATAATATGAGTACATCACATTATGGGGTGCTGTTGGTGAACCGACACACAAGCTGGTGCATTCCTGTTCTAGAGATCTTACCCTCTGTCGGCTGCCTCAGTGTGTACCCAATTAATTATAAATAACCCATGATCCCCACCCATTGTGGAGGAATTGTCTGACCTGCTGTTCCTCTCTGAAACCAATAGGCAAGTCACAGATATGCTGGTCATATGGGTCAACCAGGCTTCTTTTGTGTAGTTTTGTGTGTGGATTTACCTTCTTAGATTAAGAAATCCTTTACAATTCGATGTGTGGGGATAGAATCTTCCATATGTAAAGACTCTTCACTGGAATTCTGTACCTCAGAGTCTACAAACTGTTTAGCCCGAATGTTACTGTAATATTTACTGGCTGCTCTTCTTGAAGCAGTTTCAGCCATGTGTAGGATGGTGGCCTATGTCTGACCTCTGGGTATAGGTCATAATGTTGGTGCATTAGGTACAGTTTGTGTCCAAGTATTTCTCATGCTTGAACTTTGATGAGAATCTACCTTGTGTTGTGTGAATACTGGCAGACTGAAATATGATTTAGTTTATATAAATAAGGTATTTCAGACATCAAATGTCCATACTTTATTTCCCTAGGCTTTTTCCACTTTCTTTTTCTACACTCCACTGAGCTAATCAGGCAACAGAAAGTCGCTCTACAGTGTGAGAATGTGACACAGTCTTTAATTTTATCCATGTAATCACATCCCCCACCTAAGAAAGGTTGATTTCTAGAAAAATCAATTGCACTAAGTACACAAGACATGGATGCATATTTCTTTAGAGTTTTACTGTTTTAATCTCATGAATGCAGATAGTACTAAAATATATATCTTTTATGTAAAATCACATTACCACATTAGCTTATGTGGTATTTGTGCGATTAACCATGGCAGATATATGTTACTTTTCTGGTAGAACTTAGATTAAATTTAAACCCTTCTCTAATTTTAAAATATATTCTGTATGCTATGATGTATTGTGGGGATTTTTTTTTTTGGTAATGCACCAGAATAATGAGGCTAAATTTGTTTTAAAATAATGAAAACTGAATAGGCTGGTTTTCTATGTAGCATACTCTAGGACAGATGTCCTCCTGTTTTTTAGCAAATGAAACAATACAAGTAAGCTGAGCTCTATAGAATAAGGTGAAATTAAGAATTTCCCATATTGCTTCCCACATGGAGTTCCTTCTTTTCTGAATTATATGGCTAGAAATAATATCTCAGACTATAGAGCTAACCATGGAAAACTATTAACTTCTTGTACTTGGAGGAGGGATACGAATAATATGTTCTAAAATATTTAATACAATATTGTATAATTATAATGAGCGGCTTTCTGTATAACAAAGTATTTGTGCTTCAATTCATATAATATAATCTGCCATGCATAATAAAATTAGAATACTTTTAAAAAATGAATTCTCTGAATTTCAGATTTATTACCAGTAACTGGTAACTGGCAATTTGATTGATGTAGTTTTATTTAGACATAAGAATTAAAAACTTAAAAAAAAATCTTTTAACATTTTGAACTTCGTACTTGAAATAATTTGTCTATTAAAGTGTGAGGTAAGCACATGTGTATACATAAGTATATACATGCATACATACGTACACATACATTAATACACAGGAAATGTGTAAGTTTATTTCTAATCCCTGTAAAAAAGGGATTGTGGATAAGAAAATGAATCTAGTTGTTGGATAATCCTTTTATTTGCCCATTTATTTTGCTCTTATAATCTTATAAAATCTTCTACATGCATATTCTCAGTTAAAATGTCAGCATAGCCCAGTTTAAGGAAGAGAAGTGTGAAGATCTAAGATGATTATATGTGTGTAGCTGTGTGTTTATGTATATGCATGTGTGTGTTGGTATGCCCGTGCGTGTGTACACATGTGTGTATGTATGTGTGTTTATTTGTGCTTATACACATGCGCATTTTGTGTGCACATGCATGCATGTTTGTGTGCATGCGTGTGGATGTCAGTGTATAACAATAATGAAGACTGGAGAGAGAGTGAAGGGATGTGGGAGGAGTTGGAGAAGGTAGGGGGATGACTGTAAATAGTACTCATGTAAGAAATTCTCAAGCAGTTAATGTGAAAAGAGATATGATCCACCAGAAGATTCAGTACTGACAGCAAGTGCGTGATAAAGCCTGAAGGTTCTGCAGATCAGCTTTCTAGAAGTCACAGATCCATCCCAGATCTATAGAAGTAGCCACTGATGGTGGAGCCCAGACACCAGTGCTTTCAAAATCTCTTCCTAGGACTCTGATTTATTCCTAAATTTGAGAACCACCCATCTGAAGAAGGTTTTGTATTAAAGCCATATTTCAACCTTAAGGTAATTCAAATCTGAAGGTAGCAGGACAAACCAACCACTGGGAAAGGTGTCTCTGATTTCAGGAAGAACCTTAGGGTTTCTATTTTGAAATGGACCAAAATTTAATATAAACAACATACATCCATGTTCAGATACTTTACACCATAAATAAATATTTTTGATAAATGCTACATATAACTTAAATTAAAATGTAAAAAATAAATCACATTACATAAGAAATTAAAATATGCTAAAAATAGACCTGTAGAATGTACTTGATAATAAACATGAGATAAACCTGAACTCTGCTTTATTTTCTGATGTTGGCTACATCATTGTAAACATTTTATATAGACACAACTGGGAAAAGCATGACAGTTAATTTTAGAAAAATTTTTATTCCACAGCATTTCAAATAATGTTTATATTGTTTTATGTGATCAGCAAAATTATCTTGTTTACCCACAGCAAAATAATAGATGTTTTCTCTGAGTGAAGGTTCCTATATAAAACTATTAGACGTGTTCCCTTTATGACATAATTTGGCTGACATGAATCAAAATGTACTCTTTCCAAACTTCCTGCAAAGAGATTCAGCACCATTCAAGAATACTGGTCTTTTGTAAACCAAAAGAGTGTTTGCCAATGTTTATTTTTCAGACAATTTTATCCCATAATTATATAAACAAACAAGGTTCCTTCCATACTGAATGCGGGGACCATTGTTGATGCCAAATATTTTGTCTACAGTCTTGTTCAGATTTATTCTTAGTGCCTGTCTCTAGTGTCTGGGGTCGATTGAGCTCATAGTTCAGCTGAATACCCTATTTTGATATTTGAGGCTGTGCTGGCTTCTTACATACATACATTTTCAGTTTCATGGTCACTGTTAATTTATTTGGACTTTGATTGTTATTGTTAATGAGGTCTCCTTTATTAAATGATATATATTCTAGAATTCTTTATATGACAGTGCTTTGCTGAGTCACTCTAAAATTTGAAACTTTTTAAAAATCTATTTTAATGAAGACGACATCTGTCTGTTCTAAATTGTTCAGAATTAGATTATGAATTTTGATAAGACATTGAGCACGTCAATTCTCATTCATGTAAAAGATAATAGACCAGATGACAACCGAGGTCTCTTTTGACTGTGTTTGTGTGTGTGTGTGTCTATTTGTCTGTCTGTGTGTGTGTTTGTGTGTGTGTGTCTAGTTGTCTGT
>PVIU01000900.1:230267-255793 GCA_004026605.1 Ondatra zibethicus | reverse complement strand
ATTCAAAAAGACTCGGTTCTCAAAAAGTTAATACATGCAGAAGAGATAGGTCCTGTTGTCATTGTTTGTGGGTTCTCCATCTGCCAACTTTCGCCGCCACATTCAGAGAGTCTGGTTTGATCATATGCTCATTCAGTCCCAGGCCAGGTGGATTGGTGTGCTCCCATTAGTTCAGGCACACTGTCTCAGTAGGTGGACCGGTTACTCTATTCTTAAGTGACTCTTTAGCCAGTCTTTGTGCTTTGAAGTGTAGAAATGTTCCCAGGATGCCTGTCACAAGCACTGAGACACAGAGATGCTTGTGAGTTTCTTTCCTTGTGAAGTGACTGATGTAGTCCCACTGGGACTCGGGCACACCACACACTAACTGGAGGATTTTCAGTTTTGAAACTGTAAACTGGAAAAAAAAATGCTTGTCTTTGGGGTTAGGGAAATAGAAATAATGTGTGTAAGGCGCTCATTCTAGTCTCCAGAGTGTAGGCGGCTCAGCCAGAGAACAAGAGTGGGGGGGAGACAGCGAGGTTTAAGGTGGGCCACACATAATCAGTAGAGTCAAGCCACTTTGGACCTCGTGTGTGAAGAGGTGTGTGGAGACTGTCACTTGGAGAATGATCAAGCAGAGGTCAGAGTCAGCGAGCCAGGGGTGTCAGCAATGGGGACCCCGGGCAGGCTGGAGACTGCTGACCTACCAGGTGGAATGGCTGTCCGACTTTCTTAAGAAACGTGACTCTGATAGTTGCTCACACGGGTTTTATAAACTATCTTGCCTAAATTTTTAAAATTAATCTATGCTTTAAAACCTGATTAGACAAGGGTCAAGTACTGTGGCCAACTAAGATGGTAAGGAGAAGACTGTTACTTAGGAACCATTTAATTCTTTTATTTGAGCGAGACACTACTTGAAGCTACTCAAGACATGAGAGGATCTCAAGTTCATGGCCAGGGTAGGTACCTTAGTGAGACCCTGTCTCAGAAAGGAAAAACACTAGAGTGTTTGCCTGGCATACATGAGGCCCTAGTTTCAACTTCTAATGCATTAAGTAAGCAAGTACACAGACACAGCATCATTCCCAGTATTTGCCATGCCATATTATTTCTGGAGCTTTTACATTTTTTTTTAAAGATTTATTTATTATGTATTCAGTGTTCTGCCTGCATGTATCCCTGCAGGTCAGAAGAGGGCACCAAATCTCATTACAGATGGTTGTCAGCACATGTGGTTGCTGGGAATTGAACTCAGGACCTTTGGAAGAGCAGGCAAAGTTCTTAACCACTGAGCCATCTCTCCAACCCTTTTTTTGGTTTTTCGAGACAGGGTTTCTCTGTAGCTTTGGAGCCTGTCCTGGAACTAGCTCTTGTAGACCAGGCTGGTCTCGAACTCACAGAGATCCGCCTGCCTCTGCCTCCCGAGTGCTGGGATTAAAGGCGTGTGCCACCACCGCCCGGCTAAAAAATTCTTTTACTTGTAATTGTGTATGGTGTGTGTGTGTGTATAAAGTTATGTATAGGTATCCCTAGAGGCCAGAATAGAATGTTGAATCCTCTGGAACTGCAGTTTCAGGCATTTGTGAATGCTTTGTGTGGGTAGTGGGAACTGAACTCTGGTCCTCTGTAAGAGCGGTGTGTGCTCTTAACTGATGGGCCATCTCTCCAGCCCCACCCTTGTTTTTAAGATAACCATTAAAGAAATGAGTGATGTCACGTCATCTCCCCACGTCTGATTAAGCCAGGGGGAGGAGTGCCCATTATGGGGGATGAATACTGAAATGAACAGTCGCAGATTCTACTCAAGGTTAGCGCCGTGGCAGAATCAAGCAGATGCTCTGACGTTGACAGTCAGTGTGAAGACCCTGGCTCCTGGAGCTCGGGCTGTGCTTCAAGCTTGGCTGTCTTGTTTGAAGCCCCTCTGGGTGGTTCCAGTGAGCAGTCTGGGTGGAGGTAGCGCTGGAGAAACCCGGGTGTTAGGGTAGGTAGGAACATATCCAGATAACAATGCCATTTAATTGGCGCTGTTGGAAACCAGATGAGGACTTCCCAAGTCTACCGGGACCTGGCTTGGGAGGCACCGTTTTTTCCAGGAAGCCTGAAGCAAGTTCCTGACTAAATCTGCTTTCTGTAAAAATAAATAAATAAATAAATAAGATAAATAAAAAATGGTTTCTGGGACTGGAGAGATGGCTCAGTGGGTACAATTTTATGCTGAGCAAGCAGCAGGCTGGAGCTTGGATCAGTCAGAACCCATGTAAGAGACAGATGTAGATGGAAGTCCACCTGTAATCCCAGTGCCCCTGGAACAAGCTGGCTAGCTAGACTACCCTAAATGACAGGCTGTAGTAGGCTCGGTAGAGATGCTCCCTGCCTTAACGTGTACAGTAGAGTAGTAGCGGAAGAGACCCATGTTAATCTCAAGCTTTCACACGCATACACATGTACTCTCCACATACATGTGCTTCTACACATGTGAACATGTATACACACATGTATACTATACATACTGTATTCACACACACACACAAAGCCTGGATCCCCTTAAGCAAATGAAATTCATCAGAGGAGGCAGTTGAGCCACTGAACCAGGTCTTGCTAAGGGTGGCAGGCAGGATCATTGTGGGGTTGGGCTTGGGGACTGGGCTTTTGAAAGTCTGACTGCGCTAGAGATGGAGCCCAGGGCCTCACTCCAGCACAAGCTGCATTGCCTGCCTGTCTTTACAGTTTCTTGGAGACTAAGCTCAGCATTCCTTGAAATGCAAAGAGTTATGGATTCTATAGTCAACTGTCTCCAGATACTTTAAAACTGAGGTCATGCTGGGTGGTGGCGGTGCACGCCTTTAATCCCAGCACTTGGGAGGCAGAGGCAGGCAGTTCTCTGTGAGTTCAAGGACAGTCTGGCTTACAGAGAGAATTCCAGGATGGTCAGGGCTACACAGAGAAATCCTGTTTCAAACTCTCCCCAAATGAGAACAAAACTACCTCCCCACCCCACTGCAACGGAGGTTGCAGTCTACGTTGTTTTGGCCACACAAGGCAAGTGTTAGGATAGAGCAGCATAGCCGTCCCTGGTTGGGGAAGGCTGAGAAGACGGGAAGTCCAAGAATAGAGTAGAGACTGTTCCAGAAAGGAACATGAGTTCACAGAAGGCTTCAGGTTCTGCAGCTGAGGAGCACTCTCTCCCTATACCCTTAAAGTGTGATGATTCATTTCTAAACAATCTGAATCTTAGGGATGGTTGAAGTTTTTCCTCCCTCATTCAGTAGTTTTGAGACTTGTGTAGCCCAGGCTAGCCTTGGACTTGCTATGTAGGTCAGACTGGCCTCAAACCTGTAAACTTTTTACCTCAGCCTTCTCAATGCTAGGGTTCCAGGCCTTTGCCACCATGGCCAGTTTACAAACCCTTTCATACCTTACTTTGAGTGTAATCCTCGTGCGGTGGACTGAGCCATTCCTGTCAGTGTGCAAATGCATTATGCAGTCTTCCACTTACACACAAGCGTCTCATTAGGCTTCTCCACACTTCTCCAGTGACGCCCAACCTTTGGATCCCCTATTCACCACAACCACCAAAGAATTTTATATCCATTTTCTATCTCTTTATTCTGCTTTTGAAAAGAAATTACAGTGGGGTGTGGTGGCAAATGCCTGTGGTCTCAGCCATTTGAGAGGTTGGCTGAGGCAGGAAGAGTTTTTAATCTGACGCCAGTCTGGGCTACATAGATCCCGTCTCAGAAATTTTAAAGAGGTCTGAGGACATCGCTCAGCGGTGGAGTGCTTGGCCAGCGTGTATAAGGCCCTGGGCTCGAGCCACAGCACCTTCAGAATGAAAGGAAATGTCATTACGGCACAGGAAGTGCAGGGAACGAGTTCCATCATGTGTGTGATAGAGACGAGTCACAAGGGACGTGAAAAGCTCTGTCCTTCCCAGCCCATATTCTGGCTGGAGTGAGCAGACCTGAGTCCAGCATACTGTGAGCCAAATATCCACAGCATCCCTCCCCACAACCCTTGCACCATCTCTCTTGAGACCATCAGAATTTTCCTTACCCAGGCCTGTGTCCCTGTCAACAGGGGTCACCGGCAAAAGCCTCCCAGGTCTTTTCTGATCTTTGGACTCAATCCCACTTGTGTCTGTATGTTCCGGTACCTATTGCTGCATAACAAACCACACCCAAATGTACGTGGCTTCAAACAACGGCCACCATTTATTCTGCTCAAGAATCTGAAATCTGAGCAGGGGTTGGCAGGGACACCTTGTTTCTGCCTCACAGGGGCTAAACTCAGCTGAGGCTGGGAAAGCCCCTTCCAAGATGTTTCATTGAGGTTGGCAGTAGGTACTGGTTACGGGGTTCATTCTTTGTTGACCTCTCCATGGGGCAGCTTGGATTTCCCAGATTCAAAGGGAAGGGGTGTGACTTTCACCATCCTTAAATGCATGTATGATCAGCTGACTTGCAGGTGGAGCCCACAAGTCAGCATCCCAGTTCTGAGTGGGTAGCAGAGAGATGGTGACTCTGGAGGCCCCCGCCTGTACTTCTAGGTGCTCTGATTTGGAACTTATAGCCCAACAAAGCCAAGGACACTGGAGTGGCTTTAGCAAATGGTGCTAGAGATGGTGTCTGGCAGGAGCCAACAGGAAAATCATGGTGTAGATCTAAAGGGTTGTAGAGTTAAAATGGCCTTCTACAGATGTTATTTTCCATGAGACAACTTCTTTTCTGTTTCTGAGAATTAAGTGACCCATAGGACTGCAGTTTCCATTATGAGCTGGATATTATCTGATCTATCCAACCATGAGGTTGGGTATATACAGTGGTGTGTGTTGTCAAAGCCCATGTGGCATGTAAGACATTGGACAAGCTGACCAGCAGGTGGTCCATGTCCCTTCCAGACTGACACCTACTTCATGGCCTTGATTCTTCAGTCCACATCTACCGTAGCCTGAGACTGTCTCATGATAGGAGAGGCAGCTCAGGCCATGTTTACAGGCGCTTCTGCATGACAAGATGGCACCAACCCAAAGTGGACAGCCACAGCCTTGCAGTCCTACCTAGCGCCAACCTGGGTGGACAGTAGTTAGAAAACCCCTTCCTATGAGCAGAATGGAGACCGACTGGTATGTCTGATGTTGTCTTGTCTGAATAAAGGGTTGTGAAGAACAGAAACATGCACAGGGCCATGGGTGGGTTCCGGAAGGCTCAATGATCAATGACTATCTGAAGACCAACACATGTGGGGAAGAGGGCTGAAGGTGGATTGCTGAATGAAGTAGGTTAGCATACTAACACACAGAAGGCTTCAGTGAGCCCAGCAGTAACAGGGGTACCTTACTCCACGGATCTGCCTGGGGTAGGTGGGGCTGTGTTGGACCCTCTTATCACGGAGGGAGGGGGGCATTTCCCCTCCTGTACTGGACACACAGGACCTCCCATCATGCTGTTGGTGACACCCCCAGCTGTTTACTAATGGGTGTGTCATTGTCATGAGATCTCACACACAGTGATGAAAGAGATGTAGCCACGGGAGGACCTGGAGCCTTAGCTTACTCAGTAAGGTGTTTGTCTTGTAAGTATGAAGACCTAAACTCAATCTCCAGACTCTACATTAAATAAGAAAGGCAGCATGGTGGCACATGCTTGTAATACAGCACTGAGGAAGGAGGGGTGAGTGGATCACTGGGGCTCCCTGGAGGCTCATCCTAGCCTATGTGACAAGTTGGGGTGGGGTGGAGTGGGGTGGGGGACAGGAACAGTGCTGGGGGAGTGACACTCAAGGTTGTATTCTGGTCTCCACACACATGCACATACATGTGTATCCCCTCCCCCCCCACATACACTCATGTGACCATGGTATTAGCTCAGAGCCCCTTTTAGCGTTTACTGCAAGGTCTCTCTAGAAAACAAAATGACAGAGAGAAAAAGTAGCCATGTGCGAGTGAAATTTCTTATACAGTTGGTCGCATTGTATGGGTGTGGATTTCCTACTTTGACTCCTATACCGCCACCGTGTGTGGAAGGTAGGCAGGACTTAGCCACAGAGCCGCATGGAATGTGGACAGGGATCCTCCAGCCACAGAACTCTCAGATACTTTGGATATTATTTCAGAAGGAAAAATACCTCATTTTGGCCTTTGCCAGTAACCAGCCACCATGACATGATGCTGGGAAAGGCATGCAGGAAGGATGACATGATGCCTTGGGGACGTTTCCTTGGAGACCAGTCCCTTAGCAATCAAAGGTTCTTTTGTATCTGTGGCGTGTCATGGGTTTGGGACTAGGATGAAATTTATGGGCTTTTAAAATGACATTTATTTACTTATTGAATGTGTGTGCATATCACTGTGAACCTGTGGAGGTCAGAGGACAACTTGTAGGAATCTGTCCTCTCCTACCATGTGGAGACACAGGTTGATAGACTTGGTGGCAAGTGCCTTCGCCTGCGGACATCTGGCTAGTGCCATTTCAATCGTTCTTTGCACACGTTGGAAGCCCCTCCCCACTTGCTTTCTGCCTTCCACAAGGAGAGTTAGTCCAGCCACGGAGCTCTTGTAGATGCTGCCTCCGGCTGGGAACCTCTCAGCCTTCTTAGCAGGGGGCTTCCTGGGGTGCACTGAGTTCAGGCTGCCTGCTGTAGCATCTCACCTGGCCATTGGCTTCCAGGACTGCCCTGGCCCTAATGAGTCTTCAGAACCAAGCACAGAGTGCAGAAAATATCTCAGTAGGGGCTATCTATATATAAACTGAATGAGCAAATGAAGGAATTTAAGAATGAAGGTGAGGCAAGGCCCAGGGCTCAGTGGGCCCAAAATTTCCTACTCCCCCCCCACTTTAGCAGTCATCACTAGCTGTTGCAGTGTCTATGTGCAGGGTTCTGTGCAAACAAAAAGCATAAGTTTCCTTGTTAAAATATGAAGACATTAATTAATTAATTAAAATTGGCTACATTAGAGCGTTAAAACCAAGGCGGAGCGGGCATCTCTACCTGTGCCTTGCCCTGAGCTGCACTCTGAGAGTTCGATGTCCAAATTGCTCCCCGTTGCCCTCTCGGACCACTCTTCTGGACTCCCGGCTCTCCTCCTGGTCAAGGTCAACCTTAGGACGCTCTTTTGCAGAAACCAGCTGTGCTACGCTTCTTCTTGGCACCAGAGCGGGGCGCGGGGGGGGGGGGCGGTCGTGGACAGCGGCTGTGAAAGGTTTTGGAATGGAAACAACTGACTCTATGTGACCACTGGGCAACCTTTTCCTGGTTCAGTTACCCTGGGAAGCGAAGTAGCTCCGGACAAGGACAGGGAGGGATGGCCTCTCCTTTGGGTACTGGCTCTAGTCTCAACTAGCATCGAGGTCCCCACGAAGACACCCAAAAGTGACAAAAGGAGAGACCCTTCCTCCCAAGAGGCCCCTTGCTGTTTTCCACCCTGAGCCAGACACACTCTCAGGTCGAGGGCAGAGAGACAAAAAGCACTCAGTAGATAGAGGCAGAACCAGGACACGCAGATGAGAAGGACCCATGTACACTCGGGCCTTGCGGGCCCACCTAGAATTCTGGGGTCGGGTACACAACCCTCGGTGCAGTCATGCCCTCAGCAACTCCCTGATCTGGCTTCCGCGACTCCATGTGTCCCTTGGTATCCCACCCCTCCCCGCCAGCCCCGGAGCCAGCGGGTGGCACCTGTTGCGGTCCCGCGTTTCCGGAGCGCCAGGGTGGGGTAGGCGGGCTGGGCGCGGGGGTGGGGTGCGGGTGGCACAGGTAGGGCAGAGGAACAGCGGGGTTCAAGGCTTAGCCGCAGGGGCAACTGGCTGCAGGGACCGGAGTCCGCCATCAGGAGCTCTGGGAGGGAGGCTGGTGACTGGGACCTGACCAAGGGCCGAGAACACTGGGGGAGGGCAGGATCTGAGGGAACGGGAGAGCGCGGCTAGTGCCCAGAGGGCGTGGGGAAAGGACAGGAGACAGGAGTAACGCGCGGGGCTGGAGCAGCCGCCTGGGGACCAGCCGCCTGGGGACCAGACTGGAAGATGCCTGGGGGCCCGGGTGCGCCCTCCTCTCCCGCAGCATCCGCAGGTTCCTTCCCTGCCGCGCCGTCGGGGATCGCGGCATGCCCGTCGTCCCCGCAACCCCTGGCCGAGGGGTCTTCACGGGTCTCCGGTCCCCGGCGCGGCGCCAGCGTCCCACAGAAGCTGGCGGAGACTCTGAGTAGTCAATACGGGCTGAATGTGTTCGTGGCAGGGCTGCTGTTCCTGCTGGCCTGGGCGGTGCACGCGGCGGGTGTGGGCAAGAGCGACCTCCTGTGCGTGCTGACCGCGCTCATGCTGCTGCAGTTGCTCTGGATGCTGTGGTACGTGGGCCGCAGCTATGTGCAGCGCCGCCTCATCCGCCTCAAGGACACACACGCGGGTGCGCGCTGGCTCCGTGGTGAGTGCAGCCGGGCCGCCCTCCACGCCTCTCCTTGAGATTGAACTTCAACTCTATGCCTCATCTCTCCTGCTCTCCCCGTGGGTTTCCCTTCTCTACCTTTATTCTCTGCTCGAAGTTCTCCCTGCTTAAAGTGTGGAGGCTACACACTCCCTCTCTTGGCACCCAAGACTTCTAAGATCTGGCCTCTGTAGACCTCTTTCCTTTGGAGTCCTCATCCACGACTGTCAAAGATTCTCAGTTCCAGTCAGTATGGAAAGCCCCCAAGGTCTTTGCATATTCTGTTCCCGCTCTTGGACTGTCATTCCAACCTCACCTTGGTTTTGCTTTCCTGGCCTAGTCCAAGGCCTTCCTGAGCCTGCAGCGTATCCTACCACCCCATTCGGTGTTTCTGTCCACACCTCCACCCTTGCTGTGGCCTGGACATTTCTCATCCAGGCAGCCGCCTCTCCACACCATCGAGGGGGGCCTGTGCTCCTTGGTCCTAGAGTCACATAGCCTGGCTTGGAGGAGGTGCTGAGAGGATGAGGGGACTCCCGAGGAATGATCCCAAGGGACACCCTGACCTACTCAAAGGGGGCCAAGGCCAGGCAGGGCAAAGGGAGAGGGCTGGGATCCAGGGCAAAGGGAGCAGACCTGATCCAGGGCAAAGGTGGCCTCCTCCAGCTGCTTTCTCTTGGTGTTTGCACACTTGACCTCAGGCAAATGCCTTGGTTCCCTCTGACCCCAACCCCAGGCTGAGCCTCTGCAGAGGGGGATCTCAGGCTGGAGTGTGCGCCCGCGTGTCTGTGTGTGTGTGTGTGTGTGTGTGAGACACAAATGACAAGCCTAGTGCTCTTACCCCAGGATGATGACATTTTACCTCTTCTTTCCAGAAGCATCCTTTTTCCTCACTCACCTCCTCATCCTCCATATTTTCCTTCAGCTCTTCTTCCGCCTCTCCCCCCGACTTTCTCCTCTTCTCTTTCTTCACCTTCTGTCCCTCTCCCTCCACCATCTTTTTTCTTCTTTCTTGTTTCCTACCTGTAATTCTCTTTCCTCTTGTTTCCCTTCCTCTTTCCTTCACTTCCTTTATCCCTCCCTCCATTCTTCTCTCCTTTCCTCTCTGACTGGTCCTGTTTCTTCCTAAGGTTGGGAAGGTGGAGGAAGAAGCAGAGCAAGAGCACAGACCAAGGTTCCCTTGTGGACAAACCCCATGTTGTTCAGACACCATGTAGAGATGGCGTAGATTAGCTGATAGAGAACAGCACACAGTAAGCTGTACAGACCCTCAGGAAATGGCACCCAGGAGAAGGTGTGGGGAGAGAGTGGGAGGAGGAGAAAATAGGGAGCTAAGTTGGACAACAGAGGGCTCACCATGTCCATATGCTCAAAGAGTCCAGAGGAAACCAGGACTCCAAGGAATACATAGTGACTGGCCTAGGGGACCATACAGACCAATGTGGAAGGGTTCCTGTGGGGGAGTCTGGTACCACAGAGAAATGGGGGGATCAGCATGAATTCTGTGGCAACCCAGACCTGGGAGAACATGTGTGGACCCTCTGGAAGTTGTCCCGTAGTGATGTAGCCTTTCCAGTGCTGTGCAAATGTTGGCCATGGAAGACACACGGTTTGTACTCCTCTCTTCCGTCTCCTTCAGCTTTCTGAGCCTTAGCTCTCAAGTGCATTAGATAAGAATCACAGTTACCTCATGGGGAGGGGCAGGAAGATGTTGAAAGAAAGCAGCTTGCCATGATCTGGCCATTCCTGTGAACAACTGGGTTCATTTGGGAGCAAAAGGACAGTTACCATACTGAGGTGCCAAGAGGAAGCGCCTGGCCCTGGTAGGGACTGAGGTTTCCTTTGGACTCTTAGCTGGAAAGACGGGTTTGTGGCAGAATCTCAGCCCTGTCTCTACAGGGGTGGTGGGGGTGGAGGGTGGGAGCAACATGTAGGGGGTAACGGGTGTAGTGATGGGTGGGGGACTGGCATATCCTGAGGCTGATGCTTTGGGATGAAGTCCCCCTCTCCCCGACAGTCAAGTCCCATCCCTAGAACTCCAGGCACTGAGGTTTTCTATGAGAAATTGTGGGGCTTGGTTTGGTCTGCAGGGAACCTCTTTGTACAGGAATTATTTCATTCTACTTCCTGTGAAGGAGGAAATGCTTTCTTAGTAATAAAAAAATAGTGACCCACTTAAGTAATTGGTAGCAATGTTGCACCATGAATCTGTCTTTGCTGGCTGAGGGAGGAGTTCCTCTAGAAGGGATAACTGTAGCCTAGGAACCTGTGCCTTCCTCCGGAGCAGTCAGTGAGCAGACTTTTTACCAATTAATCACCACTTTCCACGTTCCTTCATTGCTAGCCTGACCAAATGTGATGAAGCCGGGAGGTTTTCCCCCTTGCTTTTTGCCTCTCTCAAGACCAGAGATACTTTGAACACAAATTCTGGAAATAGTGAAAGTTACAGTTGTACTTACTGAGTCTGTTTAGAATGCCAGACTCATTTCAGTCAGGCACAGCTATTTTGTGAATGGTGGGGGGGTCCCTCGTGAATTTATTCTACAATTCAAATTTTCACAGTGGTGGCTTTTAAATGAGGCACATCTATACCTGTTTTCCCAGACCTCTGTCCAATATACTACCACAGGCCATCCCTGGAAATGGGCTACATGGGGACTGAGATCAGTGTTCCTAAGGAACCAGAGGAAAAGGGACAGATGTGAGCTGCCTATGAAAGGCTGGTCTAGGGGTGGTCATACGACAGGCCGCAGAGGTGAAGGCAGAAAACACAATGGTTCCTGCTGTCCAAAGTGACACACTGAAGGGATGTGTGTGTGCATGCGCACGTGTGCATACAGGTGTGTGTTGGTGTCATCAGGCAAGTTGGCCAAGGACAGAGGAGAGGAAGAGAAAAAGATAATGGATGGGAAGAACCAAGGGAGGGGGAGGAAGGAGGAGAGGAGAGGCAGTTGGCCTGGGGTCAGGCTGTCCTTGCTGTCTGTCCAGGCTGTCATCTGCTGACAGCAGGCGCAGCAAGCTTGAGACCATGCCCCTGACTCCACTTTGCATCTCAGGTTGGCGGCTCATCTTAATCCATAACCCTGCCTTCCTGCAGGCAGAGCTCCTCCAGACACTCTTGTTTGCTTGGGCTTCTGTCCCTGTCATTGGCCTAGTGAGCCCCTGTCACCGCCTGAGATAGTTCCTCGGTTCTCCCATAAGAAGCAAACAAAGCCAATGATGATGGTGACTACAACAAAGATTTCTTTTATTTTTTTGAGTTTATAATTACCCCATATCTCCCTTCCCTTTCCTCCCTCCAAACCCTCCCATATATGCCTCCTTGCTCTCTTTCAAATTCAGCTCCTCTTTTTCACTACTGTTGACTTTCAGTGTGGTCCCATGCTGCCAGCTCCACAGCTGGACACATGCTACCAGCTCCACATCTGGGAAGCTCTTATCACTTTGTCTTCAGGTCCTTAACAATTGTTGTGATGGCATACCCCCCAAAATCAACTTAAGGTAGGGAGATTTTGTTAGCTCAGAATCTCTGAGATTACAATCCCCTGTGGCTGGGAAGCCTCAACATCATAAGCTTGAAAGAACTGGCCACATCCACATTCAAAAGCAGACAACAATGGGTTAATACATTTGTGCTGGTGCTCTGTGCCCCCCTTCAATCTGTCTCTCTCTCTCTCTTTTTCTTCCTCCCTCTCTCCCTCCCTCCCTCCCCCCCTCTTCTCCTCTTCATTCACTCCCATGGTCCAGCATATGAAACGGTTCTGTTCACATTCAAGCCGAGTCTTCCAAATTCAGTTAACTCAGATCCCTCACAGGCATGCCCACAGGCAATCTGAACAATTCTGCATCAGAACTCCCTTCTCAGGTCGTTCTGGATTGTGTCAGGTGGGCCATCACACACCTCAAAGAGAGAGCCCCATGGACCAGTTCCCATTTTATCTTAGCCCTCAGTCTGCTTTCTGCCTCTGTAGGTTTGGCTGTTCTGGAAACTTCCCCGAGATGGATGCGTGCTCTTGTGGTGGCTTTCTTTCCTTAAGGATGGAGTTTTCCAGGTTTTGAGGGTCTTGAGATGGTGCTGTCACTGCCCAGTGACGCTGACAGGCCTTCAGGAGGAGGCTAGGTTTCTGTCCCTGGAAATAATCCCCTGGGGTGGGTGGTCTGACAGTATAACAACACAGATGACAAACAAGCGACATCCTCCCTCCCCTTTTCTCTGTCTTTTGAGCAGGAGGATCTTGGACCCCAGCCTGGATAGTGGGGAAGGAAGCCTTGCTCTGCTTGGGCTTTTGCTAGGGCAATGTCTCAAACTGACTTCTACTCAGGGACCTAGACTGAGAGCCTTCTTTGCCTGCCAGCCAGGGCTGGTCTCTGGCAATGTAGAGATGCATTGCCTGGCATGGCCTCATTCAGAGTGGACAGAGGAGGGCCAGAAGAGGGGAGATAATGAAGGGTGTCAGACAATGACGGATGGAAGCATGGTTCCTGGGCAGGGCATGGAGCTCCACTTGTCTGCCTCTGTTTCCTTATCTGTAAAATGGGGTATACTGTTTTCTATTACATCAAGTTGTCTATTACATCATGAGAATCGGGGACTTTCATGCGTGTAAACTGCTTAGAAGAGCTTCTAACTGAGAGCAGTAAACGCGTTATTAATGTGAAACGAAAGAGTCATGAGTATAGTACACAATGTGGGGACAGATGGGGAATCTGTAGAAGACTGGGGGGCTTAGAAAGTGATCCCCAGGGATCTACTCCGTGGAACTCAAAAGAGCAGGTGCCAGACCTTGGCTTTGTCCTATGATTCATGTGGACCCATCACAGGTTATTAAGAAAGAGGACAAGGGAGACAGATACATCAGCTAAGGCTGGGAGATGAGCACAAAGGGGAGGCAGCAGAGATTCTGAGACCTGTCCTAAAGACTAGATGAGCCTTGCTAGCTCCATCTTCCCCCCTCCCTTCCCCTCCGCTCCTATCTTTCTCTAGTTTCTTCTCTTTCTCTTTCTCTTTTTCTAAACAGGGTCTCATGTGCATCCCAGGCTGGCCTCAACTTTCGCATGTACGGAGAACGACTGTGAACCCCCATGCCCTTGCCTCCGCCTTGCCTTCTACGGATTAGGCAGGCCCTCTAACTCCTGCTTTCTGCAGAGGTAGGGACTAGCAGCGGCTCTCTGCCCACCCAGCTGCGCCTCCAACCTGCATTCATTTTCTTACAGCCCAAAGCCTAGATGCAGGTTTAGTGTTCTTTGGAAAGAAGTAAGACTGTAGGGGTCTCAAAGACACTTGTAGGACAGTGTTCGGGTGGAGTGGGGGGAGAAGAAAGGATGCTGAGTCCAGAAGACAGCAGGATGTGGCAGCCCCACAGCAGTAGATGCTATAGGCCTTTATCTGTGAGCTTTGGAGGAGCCCTGGGCTTTTAATAAACAAATCTCTACTGGAAAACCTTTCCTGCCGCTTTTAGGCCAACGGCAGCTCCTGAGTCGCTGTTCTCGTGACACTTGTCCACCATCTGTCCGGCACCAGTCCCGCAGGAGATTGTATTATCCAGTTACTGTTTGTCAGGCTGAACAGACCGTGAGTTCCTGAAGGTGCAGGCACTTCCTGAATGTACTCTCCGTGGTGTCCTGAGATCCAGCATCAGGCTTAATGTATAATGAGGGCCAGATGGTGTCTGTAGAGTAATTGAATCACTGGAGGCTGTGTGTGATGGTTGGTTGATGGGTGGGTGGGTGGATGGATGGGCTGATGCATGGTGCAATGTATGTATGAATGGCCTGGTGGATGGATGTATAGGTGAACGGGTAGATGATTAGGTGTGTATATATGTATGTATGGGTGGGTGGATGGACTCATGTATGGGTGAGTATCTTAATCAATGTTCTGTTGCTGTGGAGAGACCCAATGGCCACAGCAGTTCCTATGAAGGAAAACATTCAATTGGAGCTGGCTTATGTTTCAGAGGTTTAGTCCATTACCACCATGGCAGGAAGCATGGTGGCACACAAACAGACATGCTGCTAGAGAGGTAGCTGAGAGTTCCACATCTGGATCCAAAGACAGCAGGAAGAGAGAAAGACACTGAGCCTGGCTTGAGCATTTGAAACCCTAAAGCCCACACCCAGTGATACACTTCCTCCAACCAGGCCACACCTATTCCAACAAGGTCATCAGACTTCCTGATAGTGCCACTCCCTGGTGACCAAGCATTCAAACATATGAGCCTCTGGGGCCAGACCTATTCAAAGTACTACAATGAGTAGATGAATGGGCAGATGATGCCAGAAGCTCCAGGAAAGAGAATGAGAGCTCGGAGAGTCAACATAAGGAAGGACTTTCTAGCGGAAGCAATAGTTGGACGACATACTGTGAGGGATGGTGAGCTTCCCAGCATGCCCAGCTGGAGGCCAGCTGATGGCTGGCCATGATGCACTGGGGAGTGTCCACCAGGGAAGAGAGATGCAGACTAACTCTGGGACTGTCTCTCTGAATGACGCCAGGGTTCAAGATTTTAGACTCCTAGGAGGGTCTTCGGTGCCCAGCAGCAGAAATGCAGCTGGGTATCTTGGGCAGTTCCTGGATGTCTGCCAAGTAATGTAGCTAAATGATTATTTTAAAATTTTTATTCTTTTACATTTATGTGTGTGTGTGTGTGTGTGTGTGTGCACATGTGTACCTGCCACAGAATGGATGTGACAGTTAGAGGACAACTTGCAGACGTTGGTTTTCTCTTTTTACCATATGGCTTTGGGAAATGATCACAGGTTGTCAGGCTTGGTGGCAGATGCCTTTACCTGCTGGGCCATTTGGCCCCCCCCTAGAGTGTTTTTCCATTTGATTCTAGTTCGCTCAGTTTTCCTTTCTGGTGTAATGAAGAGAGGGTATTTTTTAAAATTATTTATTTATTATTACACAGTGTTTGGTCTGCATGCCAGAAGAGGGTGCCAGATCAAATTACAGATGGTTGTGAGCCACCATATGGTTGCTGGGAATTGAGCTCAGGACCTCTGGAAGAGCAGCCAGTACTCTTAACCTCCGAGCCATCTCTCCAGTCCGAAGAGAGGGTATTGATGGTAACATCCCAACTAGAGAACTTTCTGGGTTTTCCTGATGGAATGACTCACTGAGTCTTCTCAGCACCCCAAGGCATTGTGGGAGGCATTATGATCATTATCTCCATATTACAGATCGGGAAACTGAGGCACAGAGTTTACATAAATGCCTAAGAGCTCAATCAACAAATGGGAGAAAACAAGACTCGAAGCTAGGCAGCATCTCTGCCATGCTCCATTTTACTGCCTCTTTGGGCATGATTGACACTTTTCAGTGTTCTATAGACAACAAAATTGTATGCTCTATTTTCAGATGAGGCAAAGTTTTACACTAAGAGGAAACTGTATGATTTGATTCCTCTGTGATTTCAAATACTTTTGGCTATTTGACTGGTTTAGTTCTGAAAATTCCTGATCTATTTTTAATTAATAGCAGTTACATATAAAAGCAAATTGTTCTTATCATTGTTGATTGAGAAAGGGTCTCACTGTGCAGTCTTAGCTGGCCTGGAACTCACTATGTAGACCAGTCTGGCCTCCAGCTCATGAAGATCCACCTGCCTCTGCTCCCGAGTGTTAGGATTAAAGGTGTGTGCTACCATGCCCGGCCGAAAGTTCTGGTATTGAGCCTTCGTGCACTGCTACATTGTCCTCACGCTGTATGTCTTGTTGTTTGTAATGCGAATGATTCTGTGTTCTAAATTCCGAGTAGTCAATAGGGACATTCCCTTCCCACTTGCTATTTGTGTCCCCTGCTTCCTCCCACCCACCCCTAACCTTCTCTCTCTAACCACATAGTCATATAGAGAACATGTTCGCTCATTTTGTTTTTAACTCAGTCTTTCTGAACTTGCTTCCTAGTAAATGAGACAATTTGGTTCATTATGTATGGTTTGCATATCTGACCTTTGTATCTATTTTATTTATCATTATAATGATATATTTTACATTATCCTCTCATGCTTGCTTTTTAAAATTATGATATTTTAAAATTTGTTTGACTATTTCACACATGTATGCAGTGTATTTTGGATCATATCGCCCTCTACTCCCAGAGCTACACACCAGGTCACCTCAGATCTCTTCATGTTTGCTTTTTTTTTTTTTTTGTCGTTGGAATTTTTATGCCCCACAAATCTGCTTCATTTTCTCTTGTCTTATAATCTAGGGCATGTAACTCTTTTTATATTTGGAGAAAAAATACTAAATGCCTGCTTCAGCAAGTCAGCCTGCTTCCTACTCTACCATGCTCTGTGCCTCCTGCCTCTTCAAACCGTCCAGATTCATCTGCCTCTTTGATTTTCTGTCCCTGCTGCCTCTATCTGCCTTAACTTTTCTCATCACCAGACTTTCAAAGCCTTTCTTCTCTTCTCCATCTGGTCTTCTCCAGCCCACAGGTTGTGCAGAGACAATGTCCTGCCTTCCAGAAGATTACTATGCCAGTTATCTTCATGGATCAAGGCACCCACACCCCAGGCAGTTTATCTCCAGGTATCTGAACTCAGTTTCTCATCTTTTCTCACCTCGCAAACTATCTCTCATCTATCAACCCATCCTTCTGTCTGTTTATCAGCCCATCTGTCAATCTGTCCATCCCTCCCTTCCACCCAGTGCACTCCCAAGAGTTTACAAAGCGTATTGGTCACCATCATTCCTCCCCACCCCACCCCCACTTTGAACTCTCTCCCAACTACTTCTCTGGCTTGCTAGATCATACAGCTCCTTGCTCTCTCTTTTCTGTTCAACTAGCTCCCCCCAGAGGCTCCTTTCCTGACCACCCCATGCTAGCAGCTCCCTCTCTGTCACCCCCTACCCCCTCACCTCCATGAGCAGCTCACTCTCTATCCCCCATCCCCACCCCATCCCTGCTAGAGGCTCACTCTCTATCCTCTCGACCCCATCCCCACTAGTGGCTCTCTCTATCCCCACCCCCACCCCGTCCCTGCTAGGGGCTCACTCTCTGTCAGGTATCACTTCCTTTCCTGTGGGCAGCACCTAAAGTGGAGAAGCTCCCCAAGAAGCTCTCCTTTCCTCCTCCACTGACTTCCATACCTCGAGTGTCCAGGACAGTGACTGACTCACAGCTGATATGCAAAAATTTGTTGCAGAATCCAGTTTTATGTTGTTTCTGTTCAACAACTTTCTCTCTTCTGGCCCAGCAAACGGGTAACACCTCAGCTGGAAGCCAGGTCTATGGACTTTTTGGAGAAACTCCCACTGTCTTCTGGTCTCCCAAGCTGCACAAGAAAGTCCTAGTGGCATCTCACCCCTATTCTCTGTCAGTAGCCTAATTTTTTTTTTTTGAGACAGGGTTTTGTTGTAGCTTTGATGCCTGTCCTGGCACTAGCTCTTGTAGATCAGGTGGGCCTCGAACTCACAGAGATCCACCTGCCTCTGCCTCCAGAGTGCTGGGATTAAAGGTGTGCACCACCACTGCCTGGCTGAGTATCCTGATTTGTTCACTGCTGTCCATGTGTATTTTTGTTTCTCCTTCACTCTCTTTGTCATCCTTGAGTAGGTGCCTTAGTCCATTTTGTGTTGCTGCAGTAAAAGACCCAAGCCTGGGTACTTTCTAATGTGAACAGGTTTATCTGGCTCATGATTCTGATGTTTGGAGCATTTGAACAGCCTGGAGCTGGCATTCTATCCAAGGTCCCCTTACTGTGTCATAGCAGCACAGAAGAGCAGAAAGTGGGCCAGTGGCATATGGGAAGGGCTAAGCATGTGGATGGCCTCCCTATAGAAACACATTCTCATGAGAACAAACTGGGGATCCTAGAGAACTATATGAATATTTTTTTAAAGACCATTTCCAATGACCTAAACATCTTCTATTAAGCCCTGCCTCTTTAAAAAATGTATTAGCTCTTTGAGAACTTCATACAATGTAGTTTATTCATCTTCTCAGATCAACTCCCTTCCTTTCCACCCAACTTTGTATAGTCATCCCTCACCGCCATCAAGGCCTGTTGACTGAGGTTTCTGTCCCACCCGGTCCCACAGTCGTTTGTCCCCCCAAAAATATATAGAGGTACTACATTAATTATAAACTGGTTGGCTTATTAGCTCAGGCTGCTTATTAGCTCTTATAACTTATATTAGCTCACAATTCTTGTCTGTGTTAGCCATGTGGCTTGGTACTTTTATCAGTGAAGCATTCTCATCTTGCTTCCTCTGTGGCTGGATCATGACTGCAGACTGCATCTTTCCTCTTCCCAGAATTCTCCTGTTCTCATTGCTCTGCCCATTATTTCCTGCCTGGTCACCCCGTCTATACTTCCTGCCTGGCTACTGGCCAATCAGCATTTTATTAAACAAGTACAAGAAACAAATCTTTACAGGGTAAAACCATTGTCCCATGGCAAAGGCCAATTTGTGCTACCCAAATATTCTTGGATGTGTGGCCTTTCATTGGAGGACAGACATCAGAAACTACACTTTTAGAGAAAAATCGAGCCTTCCTCTCCCAGTAGGTCCTCAGCTCTGGGGTAGAACCTTATACTAAGTTCCACTTCTTTAAAAAATGTTTACCTATTTTGTTTTTGAGTAAGGACTTGTTGTATCCCGAGCTGGCCTTGAACTTGCTGCATGGTCAAGGATGACCTTGCATTTCTGATTCTCCAATTTGCACCTCTAGGGTGCTAAGATTACTGGCACACACCACCATACCCAGTTTATGTGGTATGGGGATTGAACCCAGGGCTTCCTGCACACCAGGCAGGCACTGTACCAAGAGCATCACATCCCCAGCCTGATGGAGTAATATCCCCTCCCCCTTCTCCTTTTAAAGATGCTACCCCACCTATCATCACACCGAAGGCTTGTGATGAAGTTACCAGCACATGGACCTTGGGACACACAGCCTACAACCAAACCCAGACAGGAAGAGACCCCAGACTGTATCAGTAGATGAGTGCAGCAATCCCCTAGCTCAGGGCTCAACTCTTGCCACCCAGCCAGGCTGTGTCACTTTGTCTTGTTACCATTATTTTTATTATTATTTTCTAAATCAGAAAGAACCTTGTATTCATCAGCCACTCTGAAAGCATTGGGATTGAATCTCTGCTCTTACAAAGGTTCTGATTTCCCTGGGGGCTTGCCAGGACTAACAAAACACAACTTCTCGTCTTCTCTATAGGGCTCTGAGCTGCAGGAGTGAGCTGGGCTGCTGCATTGCATTTCCCCAGAGGTGGCTCTGGCAGCTGTGTAATGTGATTGCTCCTGCCTGGCTCTCACCTTGGTTCCCCAATGCCCAGCACATGTGATCCAGTTTCCTTTGTGCGTGGGAGAGGACATGTGAGTCATGCCACTGATGCCAGGAGGGTCCAGGAGCTTGGACACTACCCACAAACCCAGCATAGCTGCTTTTCTTGTTCAGATTTGCATTTTTCCAGCACCTTCTAAATGTGTTTTGTAATTCCTGGCCAGGCTTCTTTATATGCATTTTTAAAGTCAAAATCATTAATAGTATAAAAAAACTGCTTAACTTTTCACCTTACCTGGCACCTTTTCTGATTGATAGAGATGCTCTTCCAGTTGAGTTTGAAGAAATCAGCTTCCTAGCTTACTTTTGTGTGTGTGTGTGTGTGTGTGTGTGTGTAGCTATATCTATGCATAGGAGTTTGTACATATGTGGAAGCATGGTGTGATCAGAGGATGCCTTTAGTGTCACACCTCAGGTACCATCCCCTTGCTTGAGATAGGGCCTCTCACTAGCCCACTACCAATAGGTGAGGCTGTCTGGTCAGCAAGCCTTAGGGATCTTGTTACCTAAATCCCCCATCTCTCCATCTATGGGATTACAGGTACAGGTGGCCATGCCCAGTTTTTATATGTGTACTGGGCATCTGAAGTCAGGTTCTCATGCTTGCCAGGAAAATGCTTCAAAATGGCATCATCTACCCAGCCCTTGTTGTTTGTTGATAGCACCTGTTTTAGGGCTGGAGCGATGGCTCAGGGGTTAGGAGTATTTGGCATTCTTGCAGAGGACCAGGATTTAGTTCCCAGGACACCATAGCCATCTGTATCTCCAGTTCCAAGGGATCTGGTGCCCTCTTCTGGTTTCTGAAGGCACTGCAAACATATGGTGCCTATTCACACACCCAGGAACACACACACGCACACATGTACGCAAAAACTTATTAAATAAATCTTAAACAAAAATAGCACCAGTCTTAGCAGGGGTGACTTCTTGTTTGTGGTGATTTGAAAGAAAACAGACCCCAAAAGGAGCACTCTTAGGAGGTGTGACTTTGTTGGAGCAGGTATGGTCTTTTTGGAAAATTTGTCACTTTGGAGGCAGGCTTTGAGGTCTCATATCTGCTCAAGATACTGCCCAGTGTCTCAGAACACTTCCTATTGTCTGCAAACCAAGATGTAGGACACTCAGCTCCTTCTCCAGTACCATGTCTGACTGCACACTACCATGACATACCATAATGATAATGGACTAAACCTCTGAAAATGTAACCCACCCCAACTAAATGATTTTTCATTGTAGAAGTTGCTATGGTCATGGTGTCTCTCCACAGCAATAGAAAACCTAACTAAGATAGCCTATTGGTCTCAGCTTGCCTCTCCTTAATGTTTAGTGGTTTGGGGCATCTTTCCCTGTAATCTGTGGCTGTTTTTATACAGCCTTGGAGAAATATCTGTTCAAGTTCCTTTGACCAATTTCATTTTGCAGGTGTCTTTATATGCTGTGGGTGTTGATGGCTCTGTAGAAAGGCGTCTTAGTTAGAGTTTTATTGCCGTGAAGAGACACCATGACTGTGGCAGCTCTTATAAAGGAAAACATTTAATTGGGGTTGGCTTACAGTTTAGAGTTTTAGCTCATTATCATTGTGGCAGGAAGCATGGCAGTATGCAGGCAGACCTGGTGCTGGAGAGATAGCTGAGATGTCTACATCTGGATTGACAGGCAGCAGGATTGGCAGGCAGCAGGAAGAGAGTGATAATGGGCCTGGCTTGGGCTTCTGAAACCCCAAAGCTCATCCCCAGTGACAGACTTCCTCCAATAAGGCCACACCCACTCCAACAAGGCCACAACTCCCAATAGTGCCAATCTCTAGGAGCCTATGGGGGACATTTTCATTTAAACCACCACAAAAGGCATTTTAAAATATTCCCTCCCGTTTTTGGTGCCCTCTTTCTTTGTCGCGAGTGTTCTGTGGTTCACACACCTTTCCATTTTGATACAGTTCATTCCCTGATTCAATCTCATGAAACTTTCTCTCCTTTTTTTTCCCTAATAGTTTTGCTTCTTTTAGTTTTAATATTTAGGTCTTTGAATAATTTTTAAGTTAATATTTGCATATAAGATAAGGGAGGTCCCGGATTCATACTTTTGCCTGTGGGTGTTGAGTCTCCCCCTGTGTAGTCTTGGCATCTTTCACCCTCAGGCTCTAGAAAAGTTGACATGCTTTGCTTGGGATGACACTGTGGATGCTAACACAGGTGTGTTTCTCCTGCCTAGGAAGCATCACACTGTTCGCATTCATCACCATCATCCTGGGATGCTTGAAAGTTGCTTACTTCATTGGATTTTCCGAGTGCTTGTCAGCCACGGAGGGAGTGTTCCCTGTCACCCACGCTGTGCATACACTGTTGCAGGTGAGCCGTTGGTGTTTCTGCATGCTGCCTCTGCTCCAGTGCAGTGCATCCTGAGGTGTGCAAAAACCCACAACATACAAACATCTGAATGTTTCTGTGGCTCCCATCAGGAATCACGAGCTGGTCCAGTCACTTCTCTGGGACACTGGGACTCTTTTGTTTTCCCTCTTGTGGGCTGGAACCTTTTAGAACAGTATGAAGTCCTTGTTTTCAGCATGGACGATGAACTTGGTTTCTTTAAGAAGTAAGGCTTTGATAGGTACCGTTTAAATACCTAGCTCACAGCAGGAAAATACCCCCGACTGCAGAGACTCTTAGATAGACCCCAGCGCAGCACCTGGCCTGAACAGGGCTCTTTGGTGGCCGTGGGTTACTCTGATAAGGAAAGTCATGGTCAGCATCTTTCTAGCACTTGAGGATACACAAAGTGTTGAGTTCTTGCTTCCCAGCTGGTGGCCTCAGAATCTTTAGAAGGTTGGTAGAATCTTGGTAGGTAGAAGTAGGCCACCGGGCTGGGATTTTAATGGCTACAAGCACAGCCACTGGGTCTGGCCTTGTTTCTGTCTCTGTTTCCTGGTGTGACATGATGTGACAATCCTCTGTCACACACTTCGTCCACCATGAGCACCATGTGGGACTTAAAACCTTATGAAATGGCGAGCCCGCACAAGCCTTCCTCCTTTAAGCTGTTTCTGTCGGGAATTTTGGTCCAGTTGATGCAAAGTACAGATACAGTGTTCATTGATAGATGAATGGATGAAGATGCTGTGTGTCCACAATGGAATACTATTCGGCCATGGCAATCATGGAATTCCATTACAGGCAGCAACACAATGGAACTGATGGATGTTACGTTAAGTAAACTCAGTCCAATATGAAATCAGATCTCATGTACTTAAGATTGACCAGGAAGCTGTTGAACTCTCTGATTCTAACCCAGAAGTTCTGGGGTTATAGGCGTGTGTGTCAATGCTTTTGTTTATGTAGTGCTGGAGATTGAGCACAAAGCCTCTTGGATGCTAGGCTGGCACTCTACCAACTGAGTTACATCCCAGCTAGCCAGGCATAGAAAGACAAACACTGTGCTCTCACACGGACGGCAAAAGGTTGATTGTGTGGAAGCGCAGTACAGAATAGTGACTACCAAAGCCTGGGAAAGCTGCAGGTGTGTGAGAACTGTGAGAGGAGAGCCCCTGGGTCCAGAGGGTAGCCGGATAGGAGCCAGGACTCCTAATGGTCTGCAGCACAGGGGAGGGAGGGGCAGCGATGGGTGGCAGAAATGAACTGAAGAGTTCCACAGAAGTAGCAGAGCCTGAATGATCTCAGTGTAAAGAAATGAGCGAAGTGGCTCAACAGCTAAAGGCACTCGTGTGCAAGCCTGGATACCTGAGCCCAAGCCCTGGAGCCAGGGAAAGGCGGATGGAGAGAACCAATTCCACAAAATTTTCTCTTGACTTTCACAAATGCACGCGTGCACACACACACACACACACACACACACACACACAGACAGAGACAGAGACGGTGACAGAGAGAGACAGAGAGTGTGAGAGAGAGACACACACAGAGAGAATGACTCTATTGCTCATTGCACACTGCACACGTGGGAAGTGTACTGCACAGCATAGCTATGTATAGTTAGTGTGCTAATCAATAACAAACATATTTTAACATAAGAAAAGATGCCAGATCATCAATTTTTTTTGAGAGAATTTTTTTTTTTTTTTTTTTACAGAGACAGATAGTTTTCTAATATCACAAATCACACAACGGTTTTCTTTGCTGGTTTTTTTTTTTTTTGTTTTTCAAGACAGGGTTTCTCTGTGGCTTTGGAGCCTGTCCTGGAACTAGCTCTTGTAGACTAGGCCGGGCTCGAACTCACAGAGATCTGCCTACCTCTGCCTCCCATCAATCTTTTCTTTACTCTTCCTTATTTTATATATTTATGGTGTATAGGATGATGTTTTCACGTAAGTACAAATGGGAGATGATTATAGTCAAGAAAATTGCTGTATCTGGTGCCTCAGTTTCCCTTCTTGATCTTATTAGTGGTGAGACCACTTATAAGCCAGTGCCAGCAAGCCTGCAGCAGATAGCACAATATCCCAGCTGTAACCTTTATCTTGGCCATCAGCTCTCTAGACAGCCGTCTTGCATGTTTGCCAGTTTGGGCCCTTTGCTTGCATCGTCCCACTCCTGTCCCACTCAGTCTCTGTTCTGCTGTGTATTCAAGTCTTCATTGTTGAGATTCCATATATGGTGGGCTCATGAACGGACTGTTTTCCTGCTCCTGGAAAATTTCACTTAGCACAGTGTCCTCCAGGTTTGTCCATGTTACCATATGATAGAATTAAGCCTTGCAGTTTTTGAGGAAGTAACTGAAGTTCAGAAAAGACCACAGTTTTGCTTACATCATGGCAAGAAGAAAAGATATTTCCTCCTTCTGAGTCACCCTGGAAGACTATGAACTTGGTTCAGGAAATTTACTATTCACATACTGTTCAACTTAAAAACACCCTCCAAAAACAGTGTTGAACCCCAGGAAAGGGAACTTATCTTTTACTCAAAGGCACCTCTAATTCACAGCTTCTTAGGCTTGGTAGACAGCTCAGATGATTAGGAATGCTTCGAACACATCATCCCAGGCAAGACTGACTGAGAAAAGGAGCAGAGGAACTTGGGTAGCTTACTTCAGTAGTGGGCTGGTGGGAAAGGCTTGGAGCTCACAAGGGGGGAAGGGGAAGAGGGCTGCCTCACAGGTAAAAGCTGTTATGTCCATTGCATGAATTCTAATTCTCAGTGTCTCAGAAGGTACCACTAGTGGGGGACTGGGCCGTTCAGGGAAATGAAGTCAATGCGTGGCTATAGCCTGTGTCCTTATAAGGCAAGCTAGAACACAGGTACACACAGTACAACCATGTGAAGTCTCACGTTGAAAGAATATCATCTATAGGTAGGGAGAGAAGCTCCAGGAGAAACCGCCTCTGCTGACATCCTGAAGTTGGCTATTCAGCCTCCAGGACTGTAGACGTGCTTAGTTTAAGATAACTTAACTCTGAGACATGGTGATGGTAGCTTGATCAGTTATATTCTCCCTATCCACAATAGACACCCTCAATCGAAGCAGTCCCCAAAACAATAGACACCCTCAATCAAAGCAGTCCCCAAAACAATGGACAGCCTCAATCAAATGTAGTCCCTTCCACAGGAGATACCCTCAGTCCAGTGCACCTCCATAATATTAGATGTCTCAGTCCAGTGCACCCCCATCTATAGCAGACGTCCTCAGTCCAGTGCACCCCCATCTAGAGTAGACCTCCTCAGTCCAGTGTACCCCCATCTAGAGTAGACATCCTTAGTCCAGTGCACCCCATCTAGAGTAGATGTCCTCAGTCCAGTGCACCCCCGTCTAGAGTAGACCTCCTCAGTCCAGTGTACCCCCATCTAGAGTAGACATCCTTAGTCCA